>JAHHUM010001370.1:0-63835 GCA_036173005.1 Crenichthys baileyi | reverse complement strand
GTTTTTTTTTCTATTTGTTATAAATGTACATTTCATTATCCATTTTTCTTTTATGCAATGCTTACATTTCACTAATATTTTAATGTATTGGCGTCTTCAAGGTGATTTTCTTTCCTACTGTCCCTTTAAAGCCTGTAAACCACTTTGAATTTCTTAGTATACAAGGCGATGTACAAATAAACTTGCCTTTCCTTCCACACAGTGGAGCTGCTTCCGCCTAACATGGGAGCTCCAAAAGTTGGAGCAATGTGCTGCAGTAGCTTTAGAAACCACACGATGGCAGGGTTGGTCAAGTTTAAATAAACAGTAGTTGTAGCTTTCCTTTGCTTCTCATTAGGGGATTAATTCACTCCTTGGCTGTCACTATTTCGCATGAATTTGATAGCTGTTGTTCTGGTTGGTGTCTGCTGTAAAACTGACATGTTTTGGTCCTAAAAAGGCAGCTTTTGTTTGCATATTTACATGTCACCTCACATTTGGCAGGTGCATTCAAGTGGCCGCACAACAGACAGGTAGAAAAACAGAGCGTTCAGTTTTAATATTGGAAAACACAGAATTGTAATTTGTGTGTCAGTTTGTAATAAACCCCCACTGTCCGAGGGACGACGGATCCTGGTTTCTGCTGCATGTAATTAGTAATTTGTGCTTAGCATCTGTAAAGCCAACACTTTCTGTCACACAGTTTGTTTGAAGTGACTCAGATAATGTACTATTTGCTTTGTTTCTAAAGGCAGAAGTACCAGATCTCTTCTACAAGCACTGCTCAAAGAAGAGGTCTGGCTTTTAAAAACATGTTCAATCTTAATGCCAAAGAAAGAACAACAGCCTCTAATGCACTCAAAGCTCTGCCCTTAACCAAGTCTATGGCATCATCAGATGTTTATAAAGGTGTGTGCATGTGCATCAGTACAAAATTGACCTGGTTTTATATCCGTTACATAATTATTGTCTCATTGTATTTGCTCATATAGTTTTAATAATCATTATGCAAATTCTGTACTAGTGCAAACATCGGACAAAGATCGATCAATTTTTTAAGGGAATTTGTCAAGTGAGAATATGTACCTCTAAACATTAATCAGAACTGCTTCAACTTTTTATTAAATTTTGAACTTATACCTCAGGAACTGGTTAATATATTTATCAATGTTTTGTTCTGCAAGTAAAGAAAGGGCTCGAAGGGTTACAGTATGGGCCCCAGTGATATGGCAACATCTAAGACTTTATTTCTTCAGGTGCAATATTTTTGTCAGGCTTTTTACTGTGATGCATGCCTTTCAAGATGAATAGAAGGAAGCGCTGAGTACTGGCAAGTGGCTCTTTATATATTTATACATTTATATCTGATACTGATGATTCTGTTGTGGTGACCTATGGTGCAAACCTAATGTTTGCCTACAGAAACTGAGTGGTTTTGGTGATGAATTGGTGCCTATCTTTATTATGTAACTGCTCAGACATGAGAAACATCAAAAGGATCTAAAAGGAGCAAAATATATAAAAACATACAGGGGTTGGACAATGAAACTGAAACACCTGTCATTTTAGTGTGGGAGGTTTCATGGCTAAATTGGACCAGCCTGGTAGCCAGTCTTCATTGATTGCACATTGCACCAGTAAGAGCAGAGTGTGAAGGTTCAATTAGCAGGGTAAGAGCACAGTTTTTGCTAAAAATATTGAAATGCACACAACATTATGGGTGACATACCAGAGTTCAAAAGAGGACAAATTTTTGGGTGCACGTCTTGCTGGCGCATCTGTGACCAAACAGCAAGTCTTTGTGATGTATCAAAGCCACGGTATCCAGGGTAATGTCAGCATACCACCAAGAAGGACAAACCACATCCAACAGGATTAACTGTGGACGCAAGAGAAGCTGTCTGAAAGGATGTTCGGGTACTAACCCGGATTGTATCCAAAAAAACATAAAACCACGGCTGCCCAAATCACGGCAGAATTAAATGTGCACCCAACTCTCCTGTTTCACCAGAACTGTGGAGCTCCACAGGGTCAATATACACGGGGCCGGGCTGCAATAGCCAAAACCCTTTGGTCTCTCATCCAAATGCCAAACGTCGGTTTCAATGGTGCAAGGAGCGTAAATCTTGGGCTGTGGACAATGTGAAACATGTATTGTTCTCTGATGAGTTTCCCCTTTACTGTTTTCCCCATATCCGGGGGAGAAGCCCCAAAGAAGCGTACCCCCCGACTGTTGCATGCCCGGGTGAAGCATGGGGGTGGATCAGTGATGGTTTGGGCTGCCATATCATGGCATTCCCCTTGGCCCCAAAAATTTTTGGCTAGATGGGCGCGTCACTGCCAAGGACTACCGAACCATTCTTGAGGACCATGTGCACCCCCAATTTTTCAAACATTGTATCCTGAAGGCGGTGCCGTGTATCAGGATGACAATGCACCAATACACACAGCAAGACTGGTGAAAGATTGGTTTGATGAACATGAAAGTGAAGTTGAACATCTCCCATGGCCTGCACAGTCACCAGATCTAAATATTATTGAGCCACTTGGGGTGTTTTGGGGAGCGAGTCAGAAAAGTTTTCCTCCACCCGTATCACGTAGTGACCTGGCCCCCTATCCTGCCAAAAAAAGGCTTAAAATCCCTCTGACCCCGGCAGGACTTGTATATGTCATTTCCCCAAGAAGACGCTGTATTGGCCGCAAAAGGAGGCCCTACACCATACTAATAAATTATTGTGGTCTAAAAGCAGGTGTTTCAGTTTCATTGTCCAACCCCTGTACATACTTGTAAAAGTATTGCTATCCCTAGAAACCTTTGACACAATGTCATGTTACAATCGCAAACGTCAATGTATTTTCTTGGAAGTTTTTCTTGGTCTTCATGATGCTGTTTTCAAACAAGCCTCTCAACCTCTGAAGGAATGAATGATGTTAAAAGTTCTGTTGCGTGAAGACACATTAGCTTGTGGGTTTCTTGATATGGAATTATGCTAAGCCAAAAAAATAAATACATTTGTTTCACCACATTTTGTTGGTTTATTACATAAAATTCCAACTGTAGGCACTGATAAATTTATTTTCTTTACCTCATATTAACTTATTATTTTTGGTATCAGCCATTTAAGCACCCTGCAGTGTACGTCAATACACTATACTAAATATATCCTGTGCTACGCTCTGTGGATCTATGGATGCTTCGCTTGCAGCAGGTCCCAAGAGGATTGTGAGAAAAAAGGAAAACTCTAAAATCCTGCTGGAGTTTTGGCTAAATGAAGCTCTAAAGTTTGCTTGCCAGCCAAACCAAAGCTAGACCTGCAGAGTGTTGTGTTTTAAACACAAACAAGCACACATAAACAAGTTATGTCATGGAAAGGACACTGTATTGGGGGGAGCTGTCAATTACTGTAGGTTCATGCCTTGATTCTCCCTGACAAACACATCTATGTCCCACTTTTGAGAAAATAGTGAAGGCTCTGCTGTTTATAATTTAGCACACACTATAGGGCATGGTAAGACCTGTAAAAGGTTAAAAGTGCCACAGCAAAGCATTTACATCTAACCTCAGATGGTGAGACTTAAATCTACTGTCATGCAGAGAGCCAATAACCAGGATAAATTCAACTCAGGGCATGCCCCAAATACCTAAGAAGCTCATGCAGCTAGCACATGCTCTTATTTAGATAAAGTCACATGTGCTCTAAAGCTATTGGTCTCTGTGTGCATTTGCCTCTCATATTTGTTCAAGAAAGAAAGTTGTTCCTCAACACAACTTCTCCTGTAACCAAGGATGTTTATCACCAGAGATAAGAGATGTTCACAAGTCATTTTTTCCAAGTCCAAGTCAAGTCTCAAGTCTCAAACATGTTCTCATCAAATCCATGACATCTAGTGCACATCTAACACTAACCTTTAGGTTAGGATTCAAAATCTGTACTGTTTCTCCTTAGGCCTACACCACCGCAAGAACATTTGATTTGAGTTATCGTTTGATCTTTTAATATTTATTAACTGTTATATTTGAATCATTTCAAATTTCATTTACCATCCAAACAAAAAACATTGATGAAGGCCTATTTCTATTATCTATGATTAAATGTAACATTTACCCCATTAGAAATATAAACAGGCGTTTATGCTCTATAAAACCTGTTGATGTTGAATTTCTGAATGAATCAAACAAGTGCTGTTTTGTGCTTGTAATGACTAAGTTAACACCTGCTTATCCCTGTCTTCATATGGCCACTCTTTCATTATATATTGCATTAAAAAGGGCTTGAGGGGTTTTCTTCTCCTCACTTCGAGCAGGAGAATGTTTTGTTAGTATTGGGAAACAATTTTCAAAATCCACATTTAAAACCTTTTTTTCTCAATTCTGAAGAGTAATTATTTTTTAAATGAAATTACGACATAATGAATGAAGAAAGAGTAGTAAGTAAATAAATGAGTAACGAACACCTGAAAGAATGGAACAGGAAGTGCTTTTATTATACAAAGTGTCCTTGTAATGTTGCAGGTAGCTTAAGAGCATGGGATTGTTAGTAAGTTATGTTTTTAGTATCTGCTGAAACTGAACCATATAGTAAAACTATTTTGTTTTAAGTACAAAATTAATTTATTAACACAACATTTCATAAACCACATCGCTGCAAGGGTTTTCACTCGTCGCTATCTCTTGGGTTTACAGGGGATAATGCACCTTTTTATTTTAGTTATATATGTGTATATTTGTACATTGTAAATATGTACAGGGGTTGGACAATGAAACTGAAACACCTGTCATTTTAGTGTGGGAGGTTTCATGGCTAAATTGGACCAGCCTGGTAGCCAGTCTTCATTGATTGCACATTGCACCAGTAAGAGCAGATTGAAGGTTCAATTAGCAGGGGAAGAGCACAGTTTTGCTCAAAAAATTGAAATGCACACAACATTATGGGTGACATACCCAAATTCAAAAAAGGAAAAAACTGTTGGTGCACGTCTTGCTGGCGCATCTGTGACCAAGACAGCAAGTCTTTGTGATGTATCAAGAGCCACGGTATCCAGGGTAATGTCAGCATAGCACCAAGAAGGACGAACCACATCCAACAGGATTAACTGTGGACGCAAGAGGAAGCTGTCTGAAAGAGATGTTCGGGTGCTAACCCGGATAGTACCCAAAAAACATAAAACCACGGCTGCCCAAATCACGGCAGAATTAAATGTGCACCTCAACTCTCCTGTTTCCACCAGAACTGTCCGTCGGGAGCTCCACAGGGTCAATATACACGGCCGGGCTGCAATAGCCAAACCTTTGGTCTCTCATGCCAATGCCAAACGTCGGTTTCAATGGTGCAAGGAGCGTAAATCTTGGGCTGTGGACAATGTGAAACATGTATTGTTCTCTGATGAGTCCACCTTTACTGTTTTCCCGACATCCAGGGAGAGTTACGGTGTGGAGAAGGCCCAAAGAAGCGTACCACCCAGACTGTTGCATGCCCAGAGTGAAGCATGGGGGTTGATCAGTGATGGTTTGGGCTGCCATATCATGGCATTCCCTTGGCCCAATACTTGTGCTAGATGGGCACGTCACTGCCAAGGACTACCGAACCATTCTTGAGGACCATGTGCATCCAGTGGTTCAAACATTGTATCCTGAAGGCGGTGCCATGTATCAGGATGACAATGCACCAATACACACAGCAAGACTGGTGAAAGATTGGTTTGATGAACATGAAAGTGAAGTTGAACATCTCCCATGGCCTGCACAGTCACCAGATCTAAATATTATTGAGCCACTTTGGGGTGTTTCGGAGGAGCGAGTCAGGAAACGTTCTCCTCCACCAGTATCACGTAGTGACCTGGCCACTATCCTGCAAGAAGAATGGCTTAAAATCCCTCTAACCACTGTGCAGGACTTGTATATGTCATTCCCAAGACGAATTGACGCTGTATTGGCCACAAAAGGAGGCCCTACACCATACTAATAAATTATTGTGGTCTAAAAGCAGGTGTTTCAGTTTCATTGTCCAACCCCTGTATATACTGTAATACAAAAACAAAAACCAAAGAGCAAAGTGTACCAGAGTCAAATTCCTTGTTTTTATGTACAAACTTGGCAATAAAGCTGATTCTGATTCTGATTCTGATTCTGATAATACAAAAGAGAGAAATTATTTAGAAAGCAGCAGTTGTTTGGACCAAAATGCCTTGTTAATGTTAGAGATAAGAGAACAATGGTCAGGCTAGTTCGAGATGACAGAGAGGAAGTAAAAGTTATGAAATATACTATCTGTTAATGTGAAATATGTCAAACTTTGAAGCAGCTGAGCTACATCGGCAGACGACCACACAATATGCCCCGCCTGGACGCTAGCAACAAGGAACTGTGGTTACAGTTTACACAGGCTCATAGAAATCTCACAATAACAGATTGGAAAAACATTGCCTGTTGCAATGAGTCTTGACTTCAACTTCAACATTCAGACAGTAATGTCTGAATTTGGTGTGACCAGCTTGAAAGCATGGATCATCCAGGGTGTATCAACAGATCACAATGGTGGTGGTTGCATACAGTTGTGTCCCCCACAACTGTATGCAACCCTACCAACAACATTATTAGAGTTTTTCATTAGTAACGATTACCTGGTACCAGCCCATTTTTATGTAGCTGAGTTTGGCTAAAAACTCGACATCAGAAGACTGTCACTGATTGAGTAGGGGGTGGCGTCATTGGTTGTGTCACTCTAGTGACTCCATTTCAAAAATCAGACCTCCCATTTGTAAAAACTCAAAACACCAACTGAGGGTATTTTGAGCTGTAAAGAAAATGGAAGCACTGAAATTGACACCGTAATCCAACAACAACATGCAGACATTTTGGGGCTTGGGGAATTAGGAGAAGAGGAAGCTAGGCGGAGCAACCCGAAATGAGAAAATATTCAAAGAGGTTTCTGGGCTGGGAAAAGCTCAAAACACTGGGAAGTGATTACCAGACAAGGACCTGGTGATTTTTAATGTAAGGGACAAAATAATATGTATACTTTGTATACATATTATTTGCTTCCTGTTGTAGGTGAGGCTGTCCTATAGTACTTTGTGTAAAGAGTTTGTATTTTGGAGCGGTCAGTAATAAAAAGACTTTTGACTTATGTGCTTGCATTATATTTTCTATTTTATCTGAGCATTCACTGGTGGGGGACTCAATAGTACTGCCAAAGCAGTATCTCATTGACATTTATGTGCATTGATTGCTCATTTTCAAGAAAAGGTAACCTAAAAAATGTTTTCTCACTGGATAAGGCCATCACACAAATGACTCTATTGTTGGATGTGCTGGTGCAGAAAAAAAAAAATATTTAGTAACAGCCCTTAAATATTCAGTAATTCTGTTCCATATTAGCATCTGTATTTCCTGACACTGGGCTACTGTGTAATGGACTTAACTTGTTTTAACCGACTACTTCATAGTTCAGAATTCTGTTGACCAAATCATACCAAGCCAAAAAGATTGATCAAATTGTTTAATTATTCTACCTTTTTTAGCATTCCATTTGTAGTCTCTGTAATATGTTCAAAACAAAAGTAGAGACTTTTTAAATGACACAAATGTTTATTGTTAAAATTCACAGTGAGATACAATGATACATGTTTGGGCTCACGGCTGGTTAGGCAACAAGGATATTTTTATAACTGCAGCAGCACAAAAGTCCTGCTCACACCTGCACACAGTTGTGATGCTGAATCCAAAATGATGCTAATACTCATGTTTTCTGAGCTTGATAGATAGCTTGTAAAGTGCAATGGCCCCTCTCTTCCTTAAGGGCACACATTCACTAAAAGTTATAACTTGTTCCATAGCTGGATGTAGTTTGTTGCACAGGAAGCAAAACATCTTTTCAGATATTCTGAAAATCTGCAACCCCTCATTGAATGAATGAATGAATGAATGAATAAATCCAATACCAAAACATATTACAGACCTTTGATATCAGTGAATATTTCCTGTATTATTTGCCATTTTACTTATTATTCCTGGCAATCAGTCTAAGACTTTTAATATGTAGTTTATTGTAACTGTTTGCCAGGATATTCCTGCATTTCTTTAGATCTGAGAACACTGAGAAATTCTGGGGTCTTGTAAAAGAAATAAAAGGTCTGTATAAATTTTTCTGAATAGGATCTTAAATATTACAAAAGGAAAATATATGATTACAGTAAAAATTACAAGGTAAAATAAATAAATAAATAAAATAGGAAAACAGTTGGATATAAGTGTTAAGAGTGAGGAAATATATGGAAACTAAAGAGATTTACATGAATGACGAAATCCATCTTTAGTTTTAAACGCAAATGAAACAAAATCCTAAAAAGACAGAGAATTCAGAATAAGAAGAAAAGTGGTACCAGAAAATAGCTGAGGACCATTATACATGCTCAGAGCACCGGTCTCAGAAGATGAGGCAGTTTTTGTCATAAGAGCGGGGAAGTTTAAAAAAAGTTCTAAAAAATTCAAATTTAAGGTTTTAAAACTTTTTGAAATGGGTTAGGGAAGTGAAGAAAAAACCTTTTTTACTTAGTTCTGCTTGCTGCTTTTTAATTAACATTTTACTGCCCTAAGCTTGCTTTACTTTTAAATTTGGCTCCCTTTCCCCCACCCCTGCTTTACATAAACCCCAAAAGGCGGGGGTCATTGTAGCGGGCAACTGATGGCCAGTCAGAACAGTTGGAACACATTTTCATGAAAAGTAAAAGGGTGGGAGGTCCGTTAAGCCTTGATGCCTACATGCCTGTCTTTGGAAAATCTGGCTAAGAATAACTCCCCGTCTGTCAGCGAGAAATGTACTATGAGTTTCCTGTCTTGTTCAAGTGGGAATTGCCTCCTCCTGAATCAGCCCTGTGACAGGGTGATAGACACCTTACCTGCTCTGCCCAGAGCCAGCAGCCCCTTGATTCAGTAGGGTTTAGTGGGAAAAGGGGAAAAAATGACTGTCTTTTATCTGTGGGGGGCGTGGACTTTAATTTCCCCCTGCAAAAACCCTTAACCGAGAGAAGAGGTTTAAAAAATGGTTTTTAGTTGCTGAGGGTCCTTGTACCCTCGATCCACTTAAGGGGGTTTGGAAATTTTAACTTGGTTAGAAGGGGCAAACAGCAAATCTGCCTTTTTAGTTTTGCCAGGGGAAGGGCCCCGGTTTAAAAAAGTATCATGTCCCTTTTTGGGTTTTTAAATTTTTTGGGTTTTTTTTTTTTTTTCTTTTTTTGATCAATTTTTTGGTTTTTAATTATGTTCTTTGAGTCTTGCCTTTTCAGTTCTAATTCCTGCGATCATTTTTGTTAGAAAGGTGTTGCTTTATTAGTTCTTACCCTTGTGTATAGTTTTTTAGTTAGTCATGTTAACTAGTCTCGCTCCCACAGCTTCCCTGCTTTCACTCTGGCACAGATGCCCCACATTTCCTTTGATTTGTTCTTCTGGTTTATTTGTCATTTTTATTCCCTGCCCCAATATGTAAGCTCACCTGTTGTCGCTGGATTCTTCTGTTGACTTCATGTCTCTTTGTTGCTCTGTACTCTCCCCATTTTTACATGCCAGTTTTTTATTTGCTTGTGCTCCACATGCTGTTCTCCTCATACCGTGGTGTAAGTTTCTCCTTTTATTATCATTAAATCCTTCAATTTACTTGTCCTAAAAACAACCCACAAAACCTGACAAAAAGTCCTTCAAAGAATTTTCATCTAGCTTAGAGCTTTTCAGACACTCCTTATTTGCTCTTGCCTCTGTCAACAATTGACATAGTCCTCACCAATTACCACACTTATCTCAGCTGGAGCAGCCTGGGGCAGCTGGACACACAGTAGAAGCAAACCACATCCAAACCCAGTGCTTGTTTAGCAACAGCTTATTTTGTCATTTATAAAGCTGCAATTATTTTCCTCATTTGCTACACCTTAAAACAAGAACACGCTAAGAAAGAATTGAAAATCTAGTACAAAATTATTTATACCCCTCAATATTCAGTTTTTTTTTTTAATTACAACTTCAAACTTTAATGTATTTTATTGGGATTTTATGCGGAGGACCTACAGAGGGGTGCAAATAATAAAATAATAAAAAATTGAGCGCCATGCGTTTGCCTACACCCTGGTGCACTTTCACACACCTAAATAAAATACAGTGTCCCCAACTGCCTGCAGATCTAATAATAAAAATAATAATGTATTTTATTTCTAATGCACATTATATTTGACTTCAAACCTCAAAGCGCTACAAGGGCAAACAGAATAAAAGCAACATATAAAAAGCATAAGTTACAAACAGCATTAATCTATATATGTCTGTCTAAAAAGAAAAAAAGGTCTCAGCTTAGTAGTAAATGAAGTCCTCCTGAGTACAATTTAATCCATCAACAGTACTGTGCAAAAGCTTTAGGCAGCTATGAAAACAGCGTAAAGAAGAACAAGACTTACTGGTAGTGATGGTATAGCCCCCATGTATGGCCCCCGTGTGTGGGATTACATGAAGAAACAGAAGGATGTGAGAAAGCTTGCATCCACAGAAGATCTGTGGTTAGTTCTCCAAGATGTTTGGAACAACCTACCAGCTGAGTTCCTTCAAAAACTGTGTGCAAGTGTACCTAGAAGAATTGATGATGTTTTGAAGGCAAAGGGTGGTCACACCAAATATTGATTCGATTTAGATTTCTCTTTTGTTCATTCACTGCATTTTATTGATTGATGAAAATAAACGATTAACACTTCCATTTTGAAAGCATTCTTTGTTTACAGCATTTTTTCACACCTGCCTAAAACTTTTGCACAGTACTGTATAATGTTCGGTAAAGGCCTTTAGATTATTCCAAAGAACGTCATGAAGACCAAGGAACAGAGGAGATAGGTTAGATTTTGTGGAGAAACTTAAAGCAGACCAAGACATGGTGGACACCTAAACTGGCGTGGAAGGGCTAGAAGAGCATTGATCAGGAAAACATCCAAAATGCTCTAATGTTTGTGAATTTTGCGGTGATTATATGACTTATACATAAACAAATACTTATTATATATTAGCTCGAGGTTATATACTATATTTGTCATTATTTTAGGTACTGCTTTGACCCACATGCAGAACACAATCAGAAGACAGGAGAAGGTTTAACATGTTTATTGTATCAGTACGATAGTGTTTACAGGAATCCGGGACCAGGAGGACGGGTAAGGTTAGTATATTTCAGGGATGATTTGTAGGTGTTAATCAGAACGGTTTGCTTACAGGTGGCAGGTAGATGAATTGCCGGGGGGAGAAGAAGGGTGTGGCGTCTGGGAGTGGAGAGTTCTGCCCGCAGATGATGGATCAAAACTGAGATGACAACCGCTTGTGTCAGGTAAGTGATTTCCAGGAGACAGGTAAGTTTGTCACTGGTGTGGGTACTTGGAAGTGGTGAGCACGGCGGAGGATGAGCAGGATTAGTTGCAGGGTTTCTTAGGAGAGGAGCCAGGATGCTGCCAGCCGGGGTTTGTCTGAATAGATTTTCTGGAATACTTGAAGTCGACTGGAAACCTGGAATATAGGACACAAGAGTAACCTGAAAAGGAGTACACAAAGAACATAAGTAACTTTCTTAAGGATAATATCAAGAGCTTCAGAGGGCTAGAGTTTACTACTTGTGGTTAACACTCAAGTACTGACAGCAGGCTCCTCTTATACTGCTCAGATGATGAAGCTTGATGAGAAACACCTGTCACACCTCCAGTCACCATGCACTGTCGTCACCTAGAGTGAAGCAGGTTTAGCAGTAGGCAAACAAAAAGGAGACAGAGTCTCCCAGACCCCGACAATATAAGCTCAAGCCCATTTTCTAGGGTTATCCCTACCACTAACACTCCCCTTCCCCCCTATCCCTTGGCGCCTTGAGTCAGGAATTGGTCATTCCACTGGGACACTCTTTTGAAAAGCAAGTTCTGTTCATACTAATTTCTCATTCATAAACATTCATGACTTAAAATGTCATTATGTGTTGTGTAAGCAGTAGTTAATTTTGCAGAACACATGCTTCTTCAGAAATAACAAAAATTGTGTCATATGTCATATGTGCCCTACTGGCAAACTCTGCCTATTTTTTTTTTTTTGACAACATATTGCATTTGCTTTCAAACAAAACCACATGTTTACTCATTTTTTTTTCAAAATAGCAGATGCATAATTATGTTAACTTATACTTGGGGTATACTAATGACTAGTCTGACTGTTTATATGTTTAACACATCACCTGATACACTCAGTACAATAATGTAATACATTAGAACATATACAAACTATAAATGACTGTTTATTTTTATTCTTGCCACAATATATTTTAAACAGAGAAATATGCTGTTCAGGATGTTGCTATAGTATATAGTGATAATGTGATAGCGATAAAATAGGAATATATTGTGCAAATGTTTGTGTTGTCCAGTCCAGTCCTAAATACAATGAAGAATTTGTTGCAAGACTTGAAAATTAATGCTGTCAGATGCTCGCCATCAGCCTGACCGGGTTTGAGCTATTTTGGAAAGAAAAACAGGCATCAATTGGTCTTCAATTGTGCAACATCCCCCAGAATACTTGCAGCTGTAATATTTGTGAACGGTATTCACTAAGGGAGATTGAATCCAAATGAATGCAAACATTTAGTATTTGTATAAAAAAAAGTACAAAAGGTTTAATATTTACCTTTTAGTTAACAAATAGACACTACTTTGTGTTTGTCTGTCACATTCCAACAGAATTCACTGTTTGCGGTTTTAACAAAAAGTAAAAAAGTTCAACAGGTTTGCATTCTCTCCAAGGCACTGCACGAATCTGAGATCCAGCTAGGTTATTCAACTTAAAACAGGGTGTCCACATTAAATTGTCTTCTTTTAGAACATCCCTGTCCACCCCTTGAGGTCAACCTAGCCTCTTTTTTGCTAATTATAGAATAAAGCACTCCACACAAAGCATAATTTGTAAGAAATACAGAATGCAGCAGAACATAAAGGGGAGGGAACCAGCTGCATCCACTTGGTAATTTTTCAGTCACAGATTATCATTTACGTCTTAATATGACAACACGTTGAGCATGAGTACACAGAACAAACAGCATCATTATCCTTCACTGAGTCACAGTTCTAACCAGCGATTAAGCTTTCACATATATTTAACTTGCAACTTCAAGCAGCTTGTGTTTTTACAGGGGCTCCATAAACAAGTGTGCTCTCTATCACCTCACATATCCCCAACCAACAAAAGCCATTTCCAGGTAACATAACCATCCATTAACTGATAAACATATTAAACTAAATAAAACATAACATGACCCAAAGGTTTTTCAGCAAAAAGACTGGTGAGACAGTTGGAACCTTAAAACCTCCTTGGCATTAGTCTGAAAAGCTTATAATAAGCAGTGCATGTGGAAGTAAAAGTGTGTTTTGCACTACCATGACTCAAAAGTTATTGCCTTAAACATTTAAATAAGGTGTCTCACAATAAAATACACGTTTTTGTACTTTCTTATTTTCATGTTTTGTTTCAGTCACAAAATGTATTGTACTTAATTGAGATTTTAGGTGTTAGAACAGCACATATTTGTAAAATGAAAGGAAGTGAGATGTTTTTAGAACGTTTTTTTGACTGAAATTACGATATGTGTGTAGTTTTATTTACCCCAGCAGAGTCAATACCTCCTTGAACTAGAAGTTCAAAAAGGTATCAACAAGGTCTTTTTTTTCG
This sequence comes from Crenichthys baileyi, assembly GCA_036173005.1. NCBI lineage: Eukaryota > Metazoa > Chordata > Actinopteri > Cyprinodontiformes > Goodeidae > Crenichthys > Crenichthys baileyi. The sequence goes on along the minus strand of JAHHUM010001370.1, from coordinate 50,136 downwards.
CAAAAGAAGGTATTCTTTTGCAAAGAATAATACCTTGTTGGTTATTTTGCATAGACGAATTCTTTGCAAAATAACCCAATCACATTTGAATTGAATTGAGAGAATATGTGAGCATCAGTTAAAGTTTTTCTAGGGCTTCTTAATTGGATATAGGTCTGGACTTTGATCAGCCCCTTCTAACATGAAACCACTCCATTGTAGCTCTGGCTGTACAGTATATTCAGGGTTGTTGTGCTAATGGAAGTTAAAACTGCCCCAGTCTTTTACAGACTCTAACTGACATATTTGTGAATAAAGGACTCAGGAGCAGACACCAGTTAAATGGTTAACAGGGTTATTTGCAGGTAAGGCTGGTAGGGATGTCGGAGCAGTTCAGTCACTGAGGAGAGGTAAACAGTTCATCTATGAACCACTGAAAGTGAAAAGGATCCTGCAGTGATGGCGTCAGGTGGCTTGAAGAAAGAAATCCTCCTTTTCTGTTTGTCATCAAGGAGAGGGAGCGGGTGTCGGAAGGTGGTAGGTGAGAGGAAGGTAAGTGGAACAATGAGGAGACTGTTGAGAGGCTGACTTCCAGGAGCTGTGGGAGGACTGACAGCAAGATCCACTTGTAGCTCTTTTCCACAGAGCCAGAAGCTGATCTCCAGAGGAAGGGTCTGAACACAGGCTGGGACTGGATCCTGATGTAAGGGAAAGACTTAGAAAGAGGTAATGTTAGAGAGAGAACAATGCAACTAAACAATCACCGAGATAGCCGGCCGGATTACAGCACAAGAAGAGCTAAAAATCTGGCGTCCTCCCATTGGTTTCCTGCTCTCTTTAAGCACCTCATGTCGTAACACGTGCCAGTCGCACCCTACAGAGTGGATGAGAGAGCAACACACAACAACCTGCACCCAGCTCTGTGAGTATGACACTAACAGGTATTCTTCCAGGATTGTCCTGCATTTACCTCCATTCATCTTACCATCAAGTCGTGCCAGTCTCCCTGACTCTGTTGAAGGAAAGTATTTCCACAGCATGATGCAGCCACCATTATGTTTCACCCTAGGTATTATGTGTTCAGAGATAACTGCACTATTAGTTTTCTGCAACACATGTTTGTGTTTGTCAAGTAGGTCAAAATGTTTAGTTTCTTCCACATGTTTGCTGTGTTCTTAACATGGTTTGTTATGGCTTTTTTTGACAAGGCTTTTGTCTTGGACAGATTTATCGAGGTGATATATAAGGGTAGGATTTCAAAGTGGAATTAAAAAATATTTTTAAAAAACATGCTCAGTCGCCTGAAATCCACTATGTAAAATTTTGTTATTTAGCATAAACAAAAGGTATGTGGGCTACACAGTGGGGCAGTTTGTAGCACTGTAGCTACCAAGAAGCCTTCCAACAAGAAGGTCCCGGTTTTGAATCTCATCCTGGGGTCTTTCTGAATGGAGCTTACCTCTTGCCCAATGAGCGGTGGAGATGGGCACTAGCCCCTCCCCGCAGCCATGCATGGATAAGCGGGTATAGAGAATGGATGGATAAATGGAAATAGGAATACTAACTGAACAGCATTTGTCTTTGATGTGTTGTTTTTCTCAATTGCTTTTAACAATGGGATTCCCCTAATTTATAGTTATAATATTTACATTATTGATGGCATACTTTTTTAAGAACACCAGTTTTGTATGAAAAAGAGTGAAAGCCATGTTGATCAGTACCTCCTTCCTGTCATTAGGTAATCTGATAAATGGAAAGAGGTACTTAACAGTTAGGTTAGAATATTATAACACATAACTATTATTTAGAGTTTAGCACTGAGTATACATATATTCTCAGTCCTGTAACTGGTGGGTTGCTGGTTCGAACCCCCCCTCTGTCCGTCTCAGTTGTTGTGTCCTTGGGCAAGACACTTCACCCTCCTTGCCTGCTGATGGTGGTCAGAGGTATCAGCGGTGCCGTGTATGGCAGCCTCACTTCTGTCAGTGCGTCCCAGGGCAACTATGGCTACATTTTAGCTCACCACTGTCAGTGTGTGAATGTGTGTATGAATGGGTGAATGACTGATTGTAGTGTAAAGCGCTTTGGGGTCTCTGGGGACTTGATAAAGCGCTATACAAGTTCAGGCCATTTACCATCTGATCTGTGTGCTGTGTTGTTTGGTTTTTATCTTGTCATTGGACTAATGCTCTCTAATAAACCTCTGAGGCTTTCTTCCACATGTTTGCTGTGGATCTTTTTTTTTTTAAGAGTAAAATGTACTCCCCACTTTTGTGGTTTTCAAACAACCCGTGCATGCTACGACCCTGGTGAATGTGTGTGGTTGTGCTTCAATGAGGTTTTTCCTCTGAAAGGATCCCTTTGGGGGCGTGGCTGGCCTGCTGCAGATGGCGGACCATGTGACTGGGGACTGAAGGAGCTACAACAGGACTCCTCTCTGCCTGATAATCAACTCTGCTGGTATAGTCAAGCCGTCTTGTAACTTTGTATATCCTTGAGTCTTGCAGTTTATTCCAGAAAGTTCTTATTTTTATCTTTATGGTTTACTTCATCTCATGCCCTTTGTGCCATCAGGTTGGCAATCCCAAACTGGAAGTCATATTGGACCATCTCTTATATGTTACCCTGGAAATCTCTCACACCATAATCAACTCCTGCAGCTTTCCCGTTCCCCATCATCACTTTCCTGCCTGCTCTACAATGACCTTTGTACACCTACCTTGTGGGTTTTGACTCACCTGTTCATTGTCTTACAGAACCATCAGGATCTTCACTCCTCCCTAAACCCAAGCATGTAAGCTACTATATTTGGGTATCTAATCATATATTTGAATATCTAACATAACTTTCCACTACATAACCTAACTCTGCCTCTCCTCCTTCAGAAACTCTTAATTTCAGGACCACCAAAAGCCTTACCAGCGTATATCCAATAAATAACCTTTGCATGTTTACCTCTTGGTTTCTGCATTTAATTCTGCATGTGGGTGTTGGGACCCCAGCCATGGGTTACAACATGAAAAGCCAGTAAGAACTTTTTTGGAACTTTCAAAATAAATCGCATTAACCTACTTCCAGCATTGCCAGGAACAGGGAATAACAGCGGACTTCCCGTGACGTCACTGACGTCACTGAATAAAAACCCCGCTTTTGCAACAAACTGACCTCTTCCACGCAGGTCCCCAGCGGAACTGGACAGAGGGACACAGCGCGCTAATGTCTCTTTGCTGGCAAACAGACATAACTCTTCAAACTGGATCCAAGAGTGCCATACGATCACGCGATCATATGCACAAAGTTAAGTAGAAATTAATTGCTGTTTGTGTATCCGGTATTAATTCATGAACGGGGGTAATTAAGCATTGCTTGACTTTTCTCTCTGAGGTCGACAGAAGTAAACTGTGGTCCAGAGAGTTCCCAGCAGAGACCCTGTTGTTACAACGCCGAGTGGAGCAGTTTTTCCCAGTCTGAAAGAAGGACAACGGGACTGCATCACGGTGGCTACAGCAGTAACGTACAGTTCAGTGGGCCGACAGCACGAGCTGCCCCACCCCACAGCTACGGAGGTTAGCTGAAAGTTAACCCTTTGTTTACTCTGGATGCTTTCTTCAACTTCGTTGCCCCGGACAACTTTTCCTCAGCACAGTTCACATAAGAGGTTGTGTTTTGGGCAGAGAGAAGTAGTTTAGAATGAAATAATCTAAACATTTTTCGTTTCATGATGTTTGGTTTTGTTTGTGTTGAAAACTCAGCACTATGTGCTCAGTTTGTTTCCTGTGTTTGTGTTTTTTTTTAAGTTAGGACAAACTTTATTTAAAGGGTGATTTTAAATACAGAAGATCGGGCATGACATGCCGTCCACGCTTATGCATTTTTACCCTTTTATTAATGATATTTTAAAGGTATGAGTTTGATTCTGATGATAAGCTAAAAGTTTCTTTTGTTAGCTCCAACCGCTAACAGCTAAAAACACGTGCTTTCCTACTAAAGATCTTTACCCAAAAAGGTTTTTAGTTTTCAATCTAGGAAATAATATTTCCCTAAATATTATTTTACTAAACTTGATAACTAAGTAAACACCACTAAGCACTATTTCTCCAGAAAGGTTTGGTTCTTATTCAAAATAAAATTTCTTTAAATATTATTTTACTATTTCCTTAATAATATTTCGTTAAATATTATTTTAATAAACAAAGGCAGCTGATTAAACACCATTAAGCCCCATTTCTCAAAGATTTGGTTCTTATTTAAAATAATATTTCATTAAATATTATTTTACTATTTCCTTAGTAATATTTTTTTTAAATATTATTTTAATAAATAAAGGCAGCTAATTAAACACCGTTGAGAATTGGTCATCCAGAAGGTTGGTTTTATTCAGCAAATCATCCTTTAAAATATTATTTTATTAAAATAATATTTTATCTGATCATGCATTGTGAATGGGGGGAGCAGTGCTTTGCCAACACTGTATATAGTGGGGGTGGGAGGCTGCTGACCTCGACTGGGGACATTATCGGGCGGTGGAAGGAGTACTTTGAGGATCTCCTCAATCCTGCCATCACGCATTCCCTGGTGGAAACAGAGGCTGGGGACTCGGGGTTGGACTCTTTCATCAACCAGGCTGAAGTCACCGAGGTGGTTAAAAAGCTCCGCGGTGGCAAGGCTTCAGGGGTGGATGAGATCCGCCCTGAGTACCTCAAATCTCTGGATGTTGTGGGGCTGTCATGGTTGACACGCCTCTTCAACATTGCATGGCGGTCGGGGACAGTGCCTCTGGACTGGCAGACCGGGGTGGTGGTCCCCCTTCATAAAGGGGACCGGAGGGTGTGTTCCAACTACAGGGGGATCACACTCCTCAGCCTCCCTGGTAAGGCCTACGCCAGGGTATTGGAGAGGAGAGTCCGGCCGTGGAACACTGGACCAGCTCTATACCCTCTACAGGGTACTCGAGGGCTCATGGGAGTTTGCCCAACCGGTTCACATGTGTTTTGTGGACCTGGAGAAGGCATTCGACTGTGTCCCTCGTGATGCCTTGTGGGGGGTGCTCCAGGAGTATGGAATCGGCGGCCCTTCATTAGGACTCCGGCAGGGCTGCCCTTTGTCACCGGTCCTGTTCATAACTTTTATGGACAGGATTTCTAGACGCAGCCAAAGGCCGGAGGGGGTCTGGTTTGGGGACCAGTGGATTTCGTCTCTTCTTTTTGCAGATGACGTGGTCCTGCTGGCCCCCTCTAGCCAAGACCTACAGCATGCGCTGGGGCGGTTCGCAGCCGGTGTGAAGCAGCTGGGATGAAGATCAGCCTCCTCCAAGTCAGAGGCCATGGTACTCAACCGGAAAAGGGTGGCTTGTCCTCTTCAGGTTGGAGGGGAGTTCCTGCCTCAAGTGGAGGAGTTCAAGTATCTCGGGGTCTTGTTCACGAGTGAGGGAAGAATGGAGCGGGAGATCGACAGACGGATCGGTGCGGCTACCGCAGTAATGGGGGTGCTGTGCCGGTCCGTTGTGGTGAAGAGAGAGCTGAGCCGAAAGGTGAAGCTCTCGATTTACCGGTCGGTCTACGTTCCTACCCTCACCTATGGCCATGAACTTTGGGTCATAACCGAAAGAACGAGATCACGGATACAAGCGGCTGAAATGAGCTTCCTCCATAGGGTGGCCGGGCACTCCCTTAGAGATAGGGTGAGGAGCTCGGCCATTCGGGAGGGGCTCGGAGTAGAGCCGCTGCTCCTCCACATCAAGAGGAGCCAGTTGAGGTGGCTTGGGCATTTATACCGGATGCCTCCTGGACGCCTTCCTCGGGAGGTGTTCCAGGCACGTCCCACCGGGAGGAGGCCCAGGGGATGGCCCAGGACAAGCTGGAGGGACTATGTCTCTCGGCTGACCTGGGAACGCCTTGGGCTCCCCCCGGAGGAGCTGGAGAGAGTGTCTGGGGAGAGGGACGTCTGGGTGTCTCTGCTGAGTCTGCTGCCCCCGCGACCCGGTTCCGGATAAGCGGAAGACGACGAGTATGAGTACGAGTACGAGCATTGTGAATGGTTGTCTAAATGTATGCCAATTATTGCCTGAGTTAGTTCCAAGACTAACTTAACTTCACTTCCAGATTCTTCAAGATAATCCTTGGTTCTCAAATTGCATGGTAATATTGCATCACTCTTTCGGTCATGGTTTTCAACCATCTTTGATTGACTGATTTATATTGTACATAGCCGATTAGTCTTCCTTATTCTTTTATTCTGCTTGGTAGTTTAGTTGGGTTGTTTTAGCATAATAAATAGTTTGTTGATTGAAATATGTTTGACTTTAAGTTGACTTATTTTTGTTAATAAATTCTTGTATTTTAAGAAATTGTGTGAATTCATTCTGTGTGTGTGCAGAGTTTTGCTGTTCAATAATGCCAGAGCTTGGCTCATCCCTTTCAATTTTGTCCTAATACCACCGCCTTATTGGGCTGGTATTCACAGGACAACCCTTAACAGACCGAAATAGTATTTAATAAAATATTAAAGTATTAATATTAAATAATATATTCATATTCATAATCACAACATGGGCCATCCATTAACTCCAGTTATGACACTGCATTGATGTAGTTTTCTATTGAATGAACCAGTACAGTGAAAAATGGTCAAGCCAGTTTTTTTGACTCTTATGGATTCCCTCCGGACTTAGATTTCTACCTGTCAAGTATCGTAACATTTTTAGAAGACAGATCCTCAAAAATATGGTATCATAATAATCAGCTTCAAAACACTCTGTCCACTGCGTTCACCATTGTATTAATTATCTCTGTCATAGAGCATGCGGATTATCACTGCAGCAAGTGTTGTCAAAATACACCACAGAGGTGATTAAGAATAATTTAATGGTATCCAACTTTGTGAAAAAATACCAGAAATGTGTCAGGAATCAAAGTTCTACATTTTTCACTCACGGAACATGCTCTTTGGAGATGTTTCTGGATTGTTATGGAATTTAAATTGTTATATATTTTTTTTCATTGTTTGTTTGTCTTCTGATTTAATATTTGTCTAATGACATCATATGTCAGTGTGTGAAATAAAGAATGACGCAAGACTTGAAAATATAATCAATAAAGATTTTATTGAACAAAAAAATAGGCTGCATGTTTCATTTTCTTACGACGGTTTATGGTGAAAATGTAATCCATCGGGGAGGTCGTGTCGTCTTACGAAGAGACTTTTTTGGCTTCCCATCAGCATTTTTTGGATCTTCCTGCTCGGATCTCGACCAATGGGGAGAAAGGGTTATCTGCCTTCTTCTTCTTCTTCTTCTCTGCTTAACGCTGGGAGGTGCTTCAGCATTTTCAATAGATGATCCCTCTCCCTCTGTTTTGAACCGTCTATATTCATCATGAGCATAAGGGTTATTGACTGAAGATATGGGGATGTGACAAGGTATGTAGAAAGTCTGACCATCCTCGGGGTAGCGGTGCTCCAGCGGTGCTCCAGATTTTTTTAATGGAAGCATGAGATTTTTCAACAAGTCAATCATGTGGGAACCCTTCGCAACATTTCCTTTATATACAAATACACCTCGCGAAGTCCAACTCCCACTTCTTTCGGATAATTTCTTCAAAATGTACTCTGTATTTTTATGGTTATGCTTTGGTAGGCTTTTCAGTACATCCACAACAACCTGATCCGAAGTAGCCTGGTCGTGCCCTGGGCCTTGTTTTTCTTCATACCGCTCATGCTCAGGAACCTCGCTCGATGTGTCACGGTGCAGCGTCAAACCACCTCCTTGACTTTTGAGAGCCAACTTTTTACGTTTTATACCGGTTCTTTTATCTGCAGGTTTATGTAGAGTATAGGTATCTTCTACTGATAAAAAATCTTTAACTTTTTCAACCGCAACCTCCTTTCCCGTTTCATCTTGCATAACCCTCCTCAACCTTTCTATACCCCCTAAACTTCCCAGATTTTAAAGGGTTGTAATATACTTTCTTCATCAACGTCTTCCAGCAATCTCTGCCTTATGCTCACTCTGATGATTACTTGTGAAATAATGAGAAAAAACATACTGGAGGGTAGATTTATCCCTTTTTAAAAATTTTTTTCATGTAAACAAGATAAATGTATTCATATAATAAAGATTAATTCAAACACTTTTGGGAAAAGTTATTATTTTCCCTCTTTTATTGTATTTAATAGTAAAAAAAAAAAAGAAAAGAAATACACAATCAGATAATACAGGTTAATTCAAACACTGCAATCTTTTAAACAACACTTTCTGGAAAAGTTATTCTTTTTCCCACTTTAATTGTAGTTAATAGTAAAACAAAGAAGAAAAACAGATAATGCAGATTAATTCAAGTACTGGAATACTAAAATGATACAACTGGTAGTTACCTCGTCCTCCACGACCACCATCTTGTCTTCAGGCTGGATATCTGCATTTACAGACTCAGCCATGAATAGCAGCGATGGTGAGTAGAGGTCTGGAGAAGGCGGTTGATACAGTTTCATGTTGTATCCTGTAGGTGATGCAGGACTGAAGTGGGTCTCAGAGAACGAGGACGTTGAGGTGGATGGTGAGAAGAGGTCCGGGGAAGGCGGATGATACGTTCCAAAGTTGAAGATTTCATCGTGCTCAGGAGAGCAGTGGATATCTGCTTGGTGGTTGTACAGATCCCTGTATGGTGTTTTATCATATGCCTCACTCATTCTCAGGATTCGGTTCTCAGTGTCTGTGAGCTTGCTGTTATCCCCAAATATATATCATAGGAAGTTGGCGGGTCCTCAGAAGAGGGTGTGGTTTAGACGTAAAACAGAGAACGTCAGCGTTTTTTTTCCTTGACATGACATCAATCCAACAGTGTGAGTTGTGGAAATGGTTGGAAAGACGTTGTTCAATTTCACTCATCTTCTCTGCCCAAGCTTCAAACAGCAGAGCCAGCATTGTCTTGAATATGCCACAGTCCTGATTGAACGCCTCCAGCACAAACAGATCTGAGGGATTCATATGGTTGTTCTTGTGTCTGCTTGCCCGAATAGACCAGCGACCAGTGCCAGTGGTTTTTGACCCCAACACTGCACTAAAGAGATGTTCTCTCTCAGCTATATCAACATCGGATAGAATATTAAACATTCTCGCCCGTTTTGCAGGTCGAGGAGACAGTTCATTTTCTTCTTCACCCTCCCTCTCCTGCATTGAGACTGTTTCAGGGCTATCATTAAGATGCGGGATTGCAAGCCTTAACACAGCCCAGTCGTTGTGGGTGAGAGTACACCGAGTCGCTGATGGATCAAATTCCTCATATTGATCCAGTTGATACAGGCAGAGCTCTCCTATTTCATACTTGAAAATATAACCCCATACACCACACATCCCATATGGCTCCAAAGACCATTCTTCCTGCAGTGTCCAACGGGGGTCTTTGTACCTTGGAAAGGTAGTATGTTGATTTCTTAGGAGCATTTAATTCACGGGATGAATGCTGGTGGATGGTCACTGGGGTTTCGCACAGAACTGACGTACCTCTTGGCTGACCCTAGGTCTGATTTTCAGCTGTGGTTGTTGAAGTTGGATCATCATCGGTAGAGTATGTCATGACAGGAATTCTGATAGGTATTTCAGATGAGGAAGTTGATGATATAGATGATGCAGTTGCTTGTTCATCATCTTGGCACGTGTTGCGTTTCTCCTCGGTTTGACAATGAACTCTTCACTCTAACCATTGCTGAACGGGTGTTCTTTTCCAACGAATGCTGCATGTAAAGTGCAGAGTTTTATGCCAGTATTTAGAACAAACACTAAAGCATGCCCCATTGTTTTCATTGGGTTATTCAAGGTTTAACGAGCCTTACAAACACACCCCTCTATTTTAATTGGTACTGGTGGTATACAGGTTCTGATAATACCATATTTGTCTTGTTCTATATATATCATACACATCCCCTTTGTTTTAATTGGTTCACTTAGGGTCTTGCCCATAACACCCTTAAACACACCCCTGTATTTTAATTGGTTCATTTAAGGTCTCACCCGTAATGACGACATCCAATCAGCATGCACGGTTATGCCCCTCGATTACACCCCCCCCCCCTGCCTCCCAAGACCCCATGATCCCCTTTAAAGTCACAAGTTCACCTGTCAAAAACTTTGATTAAAGGGTGTATTTTAGTCTCTCTGGATGCATAAAAGACAAAAAATACATTAACAATTATGATAGCCAATGTGGAATGGTAATTCATCATTCTGATGTATGCAGACATTACTGTGACGGTAATGGATGACTTTTTCCAGTAGCGGGTTGTGTAATCTCTGTAAAGTTTTACTTTGGCAAATAAAAACCCAGTAGTTTATTTATTTTATCTTGTTTTTACTGTATATAACAGACCAACAAGAAGTAGGCCTCAGAGGATTGTTAGAGAACATTAGTGAACAAACAGCATCATCAAGATAATATACAGGTCAGTTCACCTGTCAAAAACTTAGATTAAAGGGTGTTTTTTAGTCTCTATCCAGCCCTAAAAGCAATGTAGGTGTGTCAGAAATAGACCACTTAAATATACTGCTTGAGACTTTCACTACAAAGATTCAGTCATTTTTCTACAATTTCTGATCTCAAAGAAATCCAGAATCAGGTTTGTCCTGAGACTCTAAATCACATTACCACTTAATATCCAATGTGCTAATGCTGCATCTTCGCATCAAAAATGATCCAATCTTGTGGAGTCTCCCTGTTGTTGGACTGAAGACAGTAGAAAGGAATTCCGGGGAGCATTCATGCCGGTGTGACTCCTCATGCTCATGTTTGTACTTGTTGGTGGACTGGAGCGCTCTGTGTGCTCTGAGCCGCTCTGACTTCATTAACTAGAAGGTCACAATAAATGGAATACTTAGAGAGAAACTTTTGTCACCCAACGCAAAAAGCAACAAACACTATCATGGAGTTGTGGAAACAGATAGTTACGACAGAACAAGACCTATCCATACTCACCCAAATGTGTGCTTTCGATTGAGCGAGAAAGCAAAAAGTCTGCAGCAAAGCTGTTTCGTCATTACCACTATTACAGGTAGACAGGCAGTTATGGTGGCAGTGATGAAGGGCCTGAGCTGGACTTGCTGTCACAGCTCTGCATTCATCATCATGTTGATGAGATTCAGAGTCTAACAAATCAAAGTTGTTTATAAGGATGAAAAATAAGGCTCTGTATTTTTTCTGTGAATCAGCACTTTTCTTTTATTGAATGTGACTGTTAAAAAGGTAATCACAGCTGCCTTTATGTTATCTGAGCCAGACACTATTGCAGTAAAGAATGAGGGTCATCCTATAAAACCATCTATTGACTGCTGAACATTACAAATGGATTCATACCCAGTAGCTGTTTTTGATGTGGGCCATATGGGTAGTTGCACGATGCGACATTAGAAAGGGATTGGATAAGATTAAAAATAGGATGGTTGCTTTTATGCATGGGCAGTAAATGGGGAGTTGGATCCCCCTGCTTGATGCTGAGAATAGTGAGACTGCAGAAATGCACTGCATTTTATCTTACCTCGAGATCTTAGATGACTTCATGCAGTTTGGTTTTTTGGAGAAGAAGCAGCTCTCAAAGGGGATCATTCAAGCAGAAACTGCCACTGTTCATACACCTTGACCTTTTCCATCTGTTGTAAAGTTATTACCATAAACTACAAACTTCAGTGTATTTTATTGGGATTTTATCTGACAGGCTACCTCTAAGAAGTGCATACAGTGGCTTGTAAAAGTATTCATACCCCTTGAACTTTTCCACATATTGTCACATTACAACCACAAACATAAATAAATTTTATTGGAATTTTATGCAAAAGACCAACACAAAGTGTGTATATAATTGTAAAGTGGAACGAAAATTATACATGATTTCTTGATGACTGAAAAGGGCATTGTGCAAAAGTATTCAGCCACACTGAGACAATACTTTGCTGCAATTACAGCTGCAAGTCTTTTAGTGTATGTCTCTACCAGCTTTGCATATCCAGTGACTGAAATTTTTGCGCATTCTTCTTTTCAAAACAACTAGAGCTCAGTCAGATTAGATGGAGAGCGTTTGTGAACAGCACTTTTCAGATCTTGCCACAGATTCTCGATTGGGTTTAGGTCTGGACTTTGACTGGGCCATTCTAACACATAAATATGTTTAGTTTTAAACCATTCCATTGTAGCCCTGGCTTTATGTTTAGGGTAGTTGCCCTGCTGGAAGGTGAACCTACGCCCTAGCCTCAAGTCTTTGCAGACTCCAACTGGTTTTCTTCCATGATTGCCCTGTATTTGGCTCCATCCATCTTCCCATCAACTCTGACCACCTTTCCTGTCCCTGCTGAAGAGAAGCACCCCCAGAGCATGATGCTGCCACCACCATATTAGACAGTGGGCATGGCGTGTTCAGAGTGATGTGCAGTGTCAGTTCTCCGCCATACATAGCGTTTTGCATTTTTGGTCTCATCTGACCAAAGCACCTTCTTCCACAACATGGCTTCTGGCAAATTGCAAACTGGACTTCTTATGGTTTTCTTTCAACAATTGCTTTCTTTTTGCCACTCTTCCATAAAGACCACATTTGTACAGTACATGACTAATAGTTATCCTGTGGACAGATTCCCCCACCTGAGCTGTGGATCTCTGCAGTTCATCAAGAGTCACCATGGGCCTCTTGGCTGCATCTCTGATCAGTCCTCGTCATTTTCCTCCTGTAAGTTTAGGTCCTTGTCTTGGTAGGTTTACAGTTGTGCCATACTCTTTCCATTTCCGGATGATGGATTGAACAGTGCTCCGTGAGATGCTCAAAGCTTGGGAAATCTTTTTATAGCCTAAGCCTGCTTTAAACTTCTCCACAACTTTATCCCTGACCTGTCTGGTGTCTTCCTTGGACTTCATGATGCTGTTTGCTCCCCATTATTCTCTTAACCAACCTCTGAGGCCGTCACCTTTCTGCTGCATTTGTCATGAGATTACATTACACACAGGTGGACTCTATCTAGTCATTGGCAATCATCAGGCAACTTTTGAAGGTAATTGGTTGCACTCAGAGTGAAGGGGGCTGAAAACTTTTGCACACTGCAGTTTTTGGTTTTTTATTTGTAAAAATGTTTTATATCATGTTTTATATCATGTATAATTTTTGTTGTTCCACAATAATTGTGGAACAACAAAAATTGTATACCACTTTGTGTTTGTCTGCCTCATACAATTCCAATAAAAGATATTTATGTTTGTGGTGTAATATGCAAGGAATGATGAATGCTTTTACAAGCCACTGTAATTGGGAAGTGAAGGGAATTTCGAAAACGCTATGTGAAACTGGGGTGTATGCCTGTTTAGCCCATTCTACCCTGGTGCAACAATAAAATTCATTGCATATATATTATATATATATATATATATATATATATTATATATAATATATATATATATACATATACACACACACACACACAAACATTTGTGTCACTCTGTCAGATGGCAGGAAGACAGACTTACTGTGGAAGGCATTTTGTGAAACTGCTTCACTTGGAAGTTTAGGATGCCAGAATGTTGATCAATGACTTCTTCTGAGAGCCAGAAAATATAAAGATTCTGTCTGACAAACATAAATGTCATTACTGTGCTAAACGTCTGGGTAATATCATTCCTGATTGAGTCCCTTTTTTTGCTGCTCATCATACCTACCCAGGGGCCACAGCTGTTATTGAAGCACACGGTTTATTGCATAAGCGTTTAAACACATTGGTTGATGCACCTAATTGAACAGGAGCTAAATAGTTCATAACAATTATTTTTCTAAATTAAAGCTACAAGGCAGTTTCTGACATGTTTATGATTCTAATTCATGGCATATGGTTTCTTTGAAAGCATGCACCATAAACCATAGCATGATCAATAATAGAGAGCAGCCTTTTAGGGAAAAGAACAGCTATAAATATGAAGGAAATGCACTGGGGCTTATCTAATTTCTCTCTTTTTGCTATAGGTCATATTTCTACTTGAATGACTTTTGGAATTGGACTGACTTGTTCAAGTTGCACCCTGAACAACTGGGTCGCAGACTCCAATACTGAAAAGGTTGATGTCCAGCATGTGCAATAGACCCTATTTAAAGAAGCAGATGCCATCGCAGACTTTGAAGTCCTTGCTGTCTATTGCAACACCCTGTTCAGTTTGCTTTTTTAAGGAGTTTCCTGAAGCTTGGGAATTTACAGAGCTCACCTCCCAGGTTGTTTCCTGAACCAAGAGTTATTACAACATTATACCAGATTTTTTTATGCCTGGCTTCCAAGACATTTTAGGATTGGTGTTGTTTTATTACCCCCAAGGTATCTCATGTTATGGGTTTTTAATATGTGGACCCAAAGAGCAGAACATTAAAACTACTTTCTCAGAACTATCTTTGGGAATTCCTTGTAATGACTGAAGATAAATAGGGGTATTAAGCAGAGCTGTGCTTGGCTGGTTAAGCGCAGTCAGAGGTGTAGGTCACTCAGAAGTGGAATCCTGTTTTGTTAGTAATCAGTGAAACCCACTGGCACAAGTACAGCTGTAGGTTAGGTCGTAAAGACAGGTCTGCTTCAGCTGACATATCAGACATATGATAAAAGGGTTTAAACAAGGTGTGTCTGAACCTTTTGACACATGGGCTAAAGTCATTAAGCAAAAAGTACTACCTGTCCAAAAAAATATAAGAAAAAAATACATAAAAAAATGTTGCGGATTTTTTTTTTATCAGCTCAATGATAAACTAAGCATGCAATATTTTAATAAAATGTAGTGTGATTAATGTAGTAAATCGATGTTGATCCAAAGGATTTTGCACGTTTGCCTTATAAAAAAAGGCATCCATTTAGCAAACTTGTGCTTGCAATAAAGACAGGATTTGGATCACTCTTGAGTTGCATTCATTATAGTTAGCCAAGTTTAATAAAGTGGGGTTATTGAAAGACAAATACTATGTGTTGTACGCAACATGTTTTTGTAAGCAGATTTTAAGTGGTTATAATATTGCCCTAATTTAAAGGGGGCACGTCATGCTTTTAAATCCTTCATTTTCACACTACAATTATTCAGTTGTGGTCAATATAAAGTTTAACTGTAATGCTTTGGTCTGAACCAAAGCCACAGGCTCCTCTTTTTGCCCTGTTCTGAGGAGCGTCTGAGAGCAACTCATTTTGGTGCTGTTTAAATGCTGTTGAGGCACTTGACATAAATAGGAATTTTAGATTCAGTCATCATCTATTTTCGTCATAATCATCTCTGGCCACAACATTCCCCTTTCCTCTACCGTCACTTATCTTGGTGTAAAATTTGACCCTAATCTTTCATTTGAAACTTATATCAAAAATCTCTATAAGACCTCCTTCTTTCATCTCAAGAACATCTCCAAACTCTGTCCATTACTTTCCTTTTTCGATGCTAAAGAACTTGTTCATGCTTTCATCTCCTCAGGACTCAACTACCGCCGCTCACTTTTTTTTATGGCATTCCATCCAAACATATCCAAAAACCAGCAATACAACAATGCTCACCCATCAATCCATCTACGGCAATGCTCCATACTACCTCAAAGGACTGCTCAGCCCTCAGACATCATCACGGTCCCTCTACAAATTCTTTTATCTATTTTTTTTTCTACAAAAAAAAACACTCTACAAAGTCTTACCATCTCCGCACCCCATGGTCAAAACTCTGCACCACTGGCGACAGGACCTTCTGCTTGGCTGCACCTCTTCTTTCGAACACCCACCCCAACTTTCTGAGAAAACCACTGACTTCTTCAAAAGATTTTATAGGTTTTAAATATATTTTAATTTAGCTGCTTTAGTTCTTCTATTTTCTAGTTTTTTTTTTATATTTTAGCACTTTGAGACTGCAAATTGTAAAGTGCTGTACAAATTCAATAAATATTATTATTACTATTATAAGGACAAAATATATATATATTCAAATGGAAGATAAGATAAGATAAGATAAGATAAGATAAGATAAAAACACTTATATATGCATACCTACATTTATACACGTACATAATAAACCACATATTATTAGGACAATATATATATATATATTCAAATAGACAACAAGATAGGATAAGATAAGATATGATACAAACACTTGAATGTAGACACCTACATTTCTACACGTACACACACACACATATGTACATGTAAACTTAAATGGCACACAGAAAAATCAGCAAAAAACTACCATATTTGTTGTACTGTATATGTTTTTTAGAATGCATTTGAAGCGGTCAGCTGCAAGGGTGTTGTGGATGCAGCAGCCTGCCACTGAAGGAGCTGCAGAGTCCCCTGCATGGGGTGGTGATGTTGTCCAACAGGGATGACAGTTTTGCGACCATTCTTCTGTCACTTCCACTGGGTCCATAGGGCATGCTAGCACAGAGCCCGCCCTGCAGATCCGCCTGTTCAGTCTCTTACCCTCCCCAGTAGAGATACTGCTGCCCCAGCAGAGTACACTATAAAAAATGGCTGATGCCACAAGAGAGTCATGGAATGTCTTAAGGAGTGGCCCCTGCATTTCAAAAGACCTGAGCCTCTGAAGCAGGTACAGCCTGCTCTGCCCCTTTCTGTAAAGTGCTTTTAAGTTACGTGTCCTGTCCAGTTTATTGTTGAGATGAACCCCAAGGTACTTGTAGTTCTGCACAGCCACAATGCCCATACCTTGGATGTTCAGTGGTTGCAATGAAGGATGTTTGTGCCTGTGGAAGTCTACCACCAGCTCCTTGTTTTTTCCAGAATTTATCTGGAGGAAGTTTGCCTGCACCAGTCCACAAAGTCCCTACTGCAATAGTACACAAGCACTCCAGTACTGCACAACTTTTACATGTTTCATATTTCTTTCACTGAGTCAATGATTGTTTTACTCTATACTATGTCTCAACTATTTGGGTTTTAGACATATTAGTATGCACAATCTGCAATACGCTCAGTCTGCTGATTTAAGTTAAAAGAAAATTATCAGATTTTTTTTTTTTAAAAGATGGTTATGAATGCCCAAAATTCAACTGAATTAATTGTCATTTATATCTAATGTACACTTCGTTAGTAGGTTATCAGACTACTCAAGCTATTAATCTAAAAACAATGGAAAAGATAAATAAAGCAATAGAAACTGAGTGGAGTTGTCCCAGTGTCCTTTTGAATGAAGCCAACCTTATCAGGTCTGGACAGGAGCTGGATGAACTTTAAAAATACTCGATCACCAAGTCTCCACATCAACTTTCCTTCAATAAGACATACCAAGCACTCTCCTACCTGTCTCCCTGATAGTATTAGCTGCAGTTGAAGCACATCCTGGCCACCCAGAGCCTGTCTCAACTCCTCCCTGAAAGCCACACAACTTTCCTCCTGGAGATGGATTAGTTTGGGGCAGAACAAATACGAATAATGTAAAATGTAACTTGCAGATGATCGAACACTAGGGGCAACTGTGTTTGCATGACAATAAACAATTGTCATCAGCATAGAGACAGATAGATGCACCGCTAACATTCTAACCGATTTAACACAAATTAGAGTGAGCAAAAAATGAAAAGTGTTGGAAAAAACACAGAGTTGAGCACACTGCAAACCAAATATCAATCATTTTAATCATATCAGAAATAGTGCAGTATAGCCATAAGCTACAAAGAAATGTAAGATGTGAGGTTTTATTGACACTAATTTCAAATTAGGTACCACAACCATTTCAGCCAAAACATAATTTCAAAATCTAAAAGATGACAATCCAAACACAAACGACTAAACCCGCACACCATGACAAAATAGATCAGGCTATTCTGGTGTGGAAAGGATTAAAAGAAGAACTAATAATATTTGGTTATCCAGTTAGTAGTGATCTATAGTTGACAGATAATTTGTCTGATTACAGTGGGCAATGTTGATAAAACAAAAAGCTTAACCAACCTGATGACATCTTGTTTGACTTAATATTTTTCTGCATTAGACGAAAATGTGTCTGTGAATTGGCCTGAAGACAAGCTTTCATTAAAGACAAACTGTGACCCAT
Organism: Crenichthys baileyi; assembly: GCA_036173005.1. Lineage (NCBI taxonomy): Eukaryota > Metazoa > Chordata > Actinopteri > Cyprinodontiformes > Goodeidae > Crenichthys > Crenichthys baileyi. The sequence goes on along the minus strand of JAHHUM010001370.1, from coordinate 32,125 downwards.
TTTTTGCAGCTATGAGAGAAATATCACAGAATGATGTATCAGACAATTTCTGGCATTTTTTTTTGGTTTAATTTGAAACTCTGATCCTTATCTCACATGCACTCATGGAGGTGCTGCAGTTGTTGATTGTTCTCACAACCAGAGTGGTCATTCAAAGTTGTAAAGCTATTCTTTTATTTCAGGTTGCCACAGTAACTAAAGTGGATCTGTGAATGGAGTGCAGCTGATGTTGTATGGTACAACACACTGTACAGTTCCTGAAAAGAGGTTCGTCATTAAACCCTACAAAAGGTTAATGCACTACCTTAATAATCCTCACTTCCTGTTTGTGCTTTTTTCAGCCTCAATTATATCTTTATTTGGCAACCTATCTCCCCATGATATTTGAAAAATATGATTTTTAGTGTAAAAACATATTATGGTTTTTAGTAACTGTTATATATTTTTTTTGTAATTTCTCCCATAGTCGTACTTTTTGAGAAAATTGGGCTTCTGTTGTTCTCGTTTTAATCTAAACACAATCCAAAAACTCTGTTTATAATTTGAAATATAATTTTTGGATCTCAAATCAATGAGCTATTAACATTTTCATGAGAAAACTGTAAAACAGAATAGAAAATCTAATAATGAATCTGAGGCTAGACTTGAAAATTGATGTTCATGGATGCTCTCCATTCATGATGACTACGCTTGGGCAATTGTGCATAGAAGTGGATAAATTCTCTCTAGATGTGCTAAGCTGCTAAAAATATAACCCAAAATACTGCTGTAATTGCAGTAAAGGGTGATTCTAAAAAGTCTTGTTTCTAGGTGGATGAATACAAACATCTATTTTTGAAAAACCTTGAAAACCAAGTATTATTTGCCTTCCGTTTCAGTTATGCCCTAATTTGTTTGGGCCTGTCACATAAAACATCAAAATACATTGATGTTTGTTGTTATGTGTCTAAATGTGGAAAATGTTTAAGGGTTATGAATAGTTTTAGAAATTACTGTATGAGACTATATACGTCATTTGTCATTAGTGCAGTTGCAGATCCAAAATGGCAAAACTTGGAATGTAAAAAAATAAAACAATCTAGCTTCATTGTATTATGGAGGATGTATTCAGGTGTTTACATTTTCAGTTCCACATATATAAGAAAGTTGTTGTTTCAACTCTTACTTTAACAAAAAACAAGCAGTAAACCCATATCAGTGTTCCTCTTTTAGTCCACAGACACAAAGAGAGCATTAATGTTTTGCTTGTTGTCTTGTGTAATCAAATATAATGCTCTCTACTTGGCAGAGCATCTTTCATTTTTCAGTGTACATATAGTACATGCATGTGTTAAGAAGAAGATGAAATAATTTTATGAGCTTTTTAATATAAGCAACAATAGGGCTTTTGTGCATTTAACAGACCAGAAAAGGCACACATGTAAAATTGATTGCATCATGGATCTGCCTGCTGATTCACTGTCATGGTTGAATAGGACACTAATACAACTTAATGGGGTCATCATTGATGTTACGAATTTCTCTTGTGCTTTACAAGCCAAATTATGTTCTGTGAAGTCTATTATAACCACACAATAAAAAGAATAACCATTGATTTTATAACAAGTGAACAACAGAAGATGTGCCATTGAATATTAGAGACAAGTCTCCTCCCACGAGACTTTATGAACAATAACCTACCAAACAAGACAACCCGAAGGGGCAAATAAATACCTGAAGTTATAATGTTCCTGTAAGAAAACATTTAAATTTATACAGCAATATTTGTGCATTACAGTGACTGCTCTTAGTATAGATTGAGCAGAAACCGAAGGGCAACATAAATGTATATTATGATAAATGTTCTCATTTCTGGATGAAGGTTTTGTCACTATGGTAAGCACATTAATATCTATGCCTGAAACATGACAATAACATGTCCAAAACATAAATTAAGAAGAATCTGAGTAATATTTAAGAACAAAATCATGCAATTGCAATACTGCATAATGAATCAAAAGAAAAAAAATCTAAAGGCTGTAAAGATTAAAATAATCAGCTGACAATAAGGAAGAAATACTCCCAGTTCGTGTGAGTGACTGCATCGAAGCTAACCTCCAGTGCTGACACTTATGAATCCCTGGTAAATGCCAGGATGGTCCACTAATTGGTCTTCAATGTCTACAAACAATTCATAAGTCTTTCTAAAAGGCAATGAGTAGGCATGGGCTACCATGATATTCTCACTGTATGATAACTATTGGGTACATACACTATAGTTTCAGACTATAGTTTCACAATATAATGGTATTAACACAAAAATGTTAAACTAAAATGTATAACAAGATCTAATTATTTTTATTTAAAACAAAAATGTTATCCAGTCAGTATGTGTAGTTTTTTATATAGACTTGAGGAAAAATTCAGAACAAACATCTGATTAATAAATTCTGTCATAGCTTTTGATTAAATATCCACAGCCCAACTAAATACCCGCTGGGTAATTAGTTGGGCTACCTGTTCCAGTAGCCAGGTGGAGTTAGCTGCTTGACAGGTATTCTGCATGTGGTTTGCAAACTGGAATTTTAAAACAGCGTTACCTTAATAAAAGTGACATGTGGGCGCGGCGCTGATGGTTTAGGGGTTAAGCACGTGACCATATACAGAGGCTACAGTCCTCGAAGCGGCTGTCCCGAGTTCGAGTCCCGGACCCGGCGACATTTACCGATTGTCTCCCCCTCTCTCTCCCCCTCTTTCTTGTCTACCCTACTGTACTAGTGCCGAAAAAATATCTTTAAAAATAAAAGTGACATGTGGTGTTGCATTAGTATCTACACCATAAATTTCCTTATTTTTAGTGACAAAAAATATTTTCAAACAGATGCATTTGTTTTTATTGTAAGCGAGGGAAAAGTGTAGCAGCATTAGGAAAGCTGACTTAGTGTTTAGCAGCGGATGAGAGATTGGCAACTCGTTTACTTTATGTTCCAATAAGCAGCAGGAACTCTTGTCACCCCAGCCATTTCTCTGATGTTTTAGGATAAGCTTAAGAACCGTGTGCTGTAAATTTTAGAATGTTTGAAACCACAACTTTTTAAAGGTACATGCAGAAGTATTACGTTTTCATAACTGTGTGTCATGGCGAGTGAGGGTTCTGCTGGAACAAAGAGCAAACAAGAGCGAGGTAGCAGCATGGTGAGTAGATGAATATTTTTTAATAATATGAACCGGTTGACTTACAGTCTTGCAGGACATGAAAAACACAGGCAGGTCTAAGGACATGGAGCGAGTTGTAGCTAGGGTAATTTTTAGAAGGAACCAGTGGGAAACAATGATAATCAGGGAGTATAAATACTGAGGGAGAGTGGAGAATGGACCAATGAACCAAGGGAGCTAATCAGAGGAGAATCAATAACGTTGGTTGAAGAGAGAGTGAAGGCAACTGAGAGAGGGTGACTAATTAACACTGATGAGCAGGCAGTCTAGGAAGGTAACAGAAACATCTAAGTGAACTGAAATAAGTAAACAAGGAAACTACCAAAAGATCATAAACAGAGCGAAAACAGATCTACAAGAAAATACAAAACAAAATATCTAACACAGGAATCTAGGGAATTAAAAAACATCAAAACACTAGAATTAATCTAATAAATTTGAATAAACTGAAATAAAGCAAGTGAAGAACATGGCAGTGCAAAGAAAGTAAACAAAACTCAAACTTAAAACCCAAAAAACAGGCACAACATCACACTATGTATAAAAAGTACACATATATATATTTCCTTTCCTTGTGTTTTAAACACATCCAAAAGGCTTACCTTTTAAATTAGCCCTAAAAAAGCAATGATATTAGGCTGTGAACTAGAGCAGAACAAATTTAGATATAGAAACTTTCTTAAAGTTTTAAAGCATCTTAATATTTTCAAGCTTAGCTTACTTCCGTTCGTTTCAGTTGGTATTTCAGAATAATGAGCTTGAAATAGAGATGATCGACAATGAATGTTTGGGCTCGGCAACAGCAGTTCAAGAATTTTTTTTTTAATAACCGAGGCAAATATTGTGATAATATACAATTCCTTCCATGTGAATATGGCTGGGCTCTCTGTATACGCTTGCATTAATTTGCATGTTTTCACACAAGTATCTGAAGGCTCTACAGTATCTCTTGTTGCCTCCATAGCTTGCTGATTGACACTTGTGGCTCCAAGAGGCCATCTGCTTCTTGTTCTCTCATACTCAATTGCTGTTCAAATATGAAGTTGTAAATTGGGTTAATTGATAAGGGTGCTGTTATGATGCCTAAGGACCAAGTCTGCTGCACTAACAGGCTTATATAACATTGTGTTATGCAAACATGAGCGCAGGCACGATAAAATCTGAGTTGGTAAAATACTAAATGATTTTAACTTTTTAACTCCCCAACAGGATGCAATGAAATCCCTCAGCACCCTCATCATGAGCTCTGATTGATTGTTCCTTCTAGTGAGTTCCCCTCATATTGATCTCTGCTTCTTGCAAATTTATTTCTTTCAGCTAAGATGCAGTAGATGATTCTGCGATGTTAACTGAATATGAGAGGATTATAGGGGATTACATTAGTTGACTGTACCGTCATATGTTTGTTGGTGGGTATATTGATAGTGACACTTTGCTCATGGAATTCTTGAAACACATTATGGGATAATTTAGAGCAGAGTTACTAATGAATAATACTTTAGGAGAACGTAGTGTATACTGTTTATGACAGTGGTTTATGAACTGTTCATAAACCTCTTTTCTTAAATTTATTTTACATGATAGACCAATGCAAAGTAGGGTATATTCGTGAATTGGATCTTTGTAACCTACTGATACATAGTCATTCATCCAAATAGACAGGCAGGATAAGGAGGGAATTAATCACAGAGGCGGCAAAGAGGTCCATTGTACCCTGGAAGGGGTGCAAATGTACAGTATTTGCTCATGTATGAGTATCTATTGATACAACTACTTTTTTGTCAGTGTATTTCGATTGTAGCAGCTCCCCAGCACTTAAATTAATCAGCCAGTCTCGACGGGTGATTTTAGAGTTTTATTTTCCCTCAGTCACCTCAGTCCTTCAATCACCGTGAAAAACTAAAACATATACAAAATTTTAAATACAAAATAAACTTACAATACAAACAACAAAACAAAAAAACCCTCGCTTTTTCACTGGGGAAACAAAGTGTTTTCTTTTTCCTTGTGCCAAGCATCTTGTCAGTTCAAGTCATCATTGGCACAGTAATTCTACAAGTCTTTTTAGGGCCTGCCCCCTTTAACTAAAAGCAACCTGGGGTACATAAAAAAAACCAAAAAAAAAAAAAAAAAAACAATATAAACAAAAGGGGCTTATCAAAACAGACAAACATCCAAAATCTGTGAGTTTTTAATTTTTAGAATATTCACTTCGAAAAATTTTTAATTTAAAATAGTCTACAAAAAAAATTTTTTAGGCAATTTTTTTTAAATAGATCATAAACATTGCACTCCCACCAAAAATGCTGAAATACTACCAAATATGCTTATTTAAAAAGTTTCCCTAAAACATTCAGATTGCTTAAAACCTGCTTGTCTGTGTACATTCAGTTTACGAGTCACTTTTTAATAACACCACCAATTTTCCCCGGGTTTTTATACTGAACTCTTGAGATAATATCCCTTCCTGATCTTTGTTCTCCTGTTCTCAACTTCACCTTTCGGACCAAGCCATCACTACCAGCCATTGTTTCTACGACACGACCCAACTGCCACTTATTTCTTAGGAGAAAACCCTCTTTTAAATTAAACATCATTTCCCCTTTAGATTGCGCTGAATTACATGCCACCTTTGTCTAATGGAAATATTCTGGAGGTGTTCTCCTTTTTCCATCGACTCAAAAACTGTTCAACCCAAAAACGTATACGGGCCCCAAATTTTTTGAGGAAAAAAAAATACCCTCCCTTACAAATTTTCTTGCAGGAGGCAGGGCAGACTCAGACTTCATTTGAAGCAAATGATTAGGAGTTAAAGGGTTTCAAGAGAACCAGGGTCATTTATTCCCTTTAGTGTTAAAGGACGACTATTAAAACTATGGCCATAGCTTCAAAAAAAAATTTCTTAATGAAAGCGTCATCAAGTTTTCCCAAATTTTAGAGAGAGTAAAGGCTAACACATTTCGAATGGTGCGTATCTGACACTCCCAAAAGACCCCCGGCATGACTTGCTGATGGAGCATTAAAGATGAACTCACATTGTTTTCTGCTAGGAAAAGACTGCATATTTTTGGATAACATTGTTTTAACTCATTTTGGGCTCCTACAAAATTTCTTCCTTGATCGCAATATATCTGGCGAACAGCCCCCTAAACTAATGAAAAAAAGACCCCATTATTAAAGGAATCTGTGGACAAATCATCCAAACTTTCAATGTGAACAGCTCTCGAATAAAGGGCAGGTGAACCCCAACCCATACCCTTTCGTGTTCCTTACGATTTCTCTTGACAACAAAAGGGACCAAAAAGTCCATTCCATAATAAGTAAATGGTGCAGATGCTTCCAAGAGTTCCTTTGGAAGCTCAGCCATAAGCTGTTCTTACGCTGGTCGTCTGAGTTTCCCTGCACTGCACACATTTATGAATTATCTGAGCCACCAACCTGCTGCAGCCAATTATCCAAAACCATTAATCCTGAGCTGCATTTGGGTTTGACCCTCCTTGATGACCTACCTGAGTGTGACAGTAGGATAAAATAAGATGAGTGATAGGGGTTTTTTCTTGCAAAATCAGTGGATATCTAAAATCTTCACTAAGAGATGAATGTTTTAATCTTCCACCCCCCTTTAGCAGACCATCTCTACAAAGGGATTTAAATGGAACAAAGGGCTAGAATGTGGAAAGGGAGTCTCCTCTTTTTATCAGCTTCATCTCTGAGCCAAAGGCCTGTTTTGTACAAGTTTTCACCACTAATTTTAACAGCATCCTCTCGTTCTTTAAAACACTCACCACATTTGAATAACATTTGTTCTGACATGCAAGTCTTTTGATTCTGGCAACTACTTTAATCAGTGTTGACCAAGATGAAAACCTAAGGAAAAAATTCCAGAAAAATCTGCAGTGTCATTTGCTGTTGCTACAAAATGTCTGAACAGCTTTAACCTCTGGGTCACCAACTAACAGATCAGGGTAAGATTTAAATCCCCTGTTCGTCTCCCTTTCCCCCACAAAAATTCAGGACCTGTCAGCCAATTTTAGTTTTAAAATCTCAGAGGCAAATAACCCTCTTGACGCATGATCCACTGGATTTTCAGCAGTGTCAACATGATTCCATTGATTCGGATTTGTGTTCTCTCTGATTATCTGGACCCGATTTGCCACAAATACATGAAACCCGTCGTGCTTCATTTTTAATATATGACAGTACTACTTGTGAATCTGTCCAAAAAAAACTCTGCGTCTATCCTCGTATCAATTTCTGATTTTAACAGAACACTCAACCTAGCACCAACCACTGCAGCTGAAAGCTCAAGACGAGGAATGGTTGTTATTTTCAAAGGAGCAACTCTGGCTTCAGCCATGATCAAAACACAATGAATTTCACCTTCGTCATTCTCAAATCTGAGGTAAGAGCATGCACCATATGCTAGGCTGCTAGCATCTGAGAAGTGATGTAGTTCTGTTTTAACAATCTTTCCATATCCTTCGTGATGATAACATCTTTGTATCAATAACCTCTCCATATCCTGAAGACTGAACTTCCACTTCTCCCACCGTACGAGTAAGTCTTCAGGCAGAGGGTCATCCCATCCAATATTTCTGCGGCACAGATCTTGTAAAATGTATTTCCCATTCATAATGAATGGTGAAAGAAATCCCACGGATCATATAGAGAGGCTATTACTGACAAAATACCACGGCGTGTATCAGGTTTGTCCCTCAGATCAATGTGAAAAGCCAAACAGTCATCTTTGGCATGCCATCGCACACCTAGGGTACGTTCAGTAAGTGTCAAATCAGGCTTGAGATCAGCAGAAACCACACTTGTGGGTCTCTCAGATGGATTCACACAGTCTAGGACTTCAGACCTGTTGGAATTAAATTTGTGGAGTCTCAAACCACCTTCTCTGCACAGTTTCTGCGCTTCAGTTATTAATATGGTGGCATCATTAGCTGTAGGGACACTTATCAAACCATCATCAACATAAAAAAATATTCTCCACAAATGCTGCTGCAGCTGGAAACTTCGATCTCTGCTGTTGTGCCAAGTATTTCAGACCAAAATTAGCACAGCCTGAAGAGGAGGCAGCACCAAAAAGGTGGACTTTCATCTAATATTCTTTAGGCTCGCTCTCCAAATCCCTTGCTCCCACCATAGAAACCTGAGGTAACAACGATGTTTTGATGCAACATAAAACTGATGAAACATCCTTTCAATTTCACAAATAATAGCAACAGCGTCTTTTCTGAAACGCAGAAGGATTCCAATTAAAGAGTTAATCAAATCTGGACCAGTCAACAAAGTATCATTCAAAGAGATACCACAAAATCTAGCTGAGCAGTTGAACACTACTCTTAACTTGTCTGCTTTCTTTGAATGATACACCCCATGGTGAGGTAAATACCACACACAACCATCATTGGCATTTGCCTCAGGAGCTAGTTCAGCATCACCACAGCTAATAATAGACTCCATAAATGTTTTATAATGATTGTAGAACTGATCATTTCTTTTTAATCTCCTTTTCAGATGTTGTAAACGAATAGTAGCCAGCCTTTTATTATTTGGCAACACAGGAAGGCAAGGTGTTTTAAATGGAAGGGGCATCGCCAAATGGCCATCATTTTCTGTGTAATATTTTTACTCAGAAGTTGTATAAACCGAATGTCATTTTGGGAAACACAATTTCCTTCTGGACCCCTTTCATTGAAATCCATCTCCAAAGCTCTTAAAACATCAGAAGCTAATGGAGCGGGCATTTCTTTCACCATTATTATGTACAAATCTTTTGGGTTTCCCTTGCCGATCTAAATGTGGATTAGCGCCCCGATAATACTCCCAATCAAGAGCAGTCTTCTGAGCAAAAAGGTCATTTTTCCCAGCAACAAAGACATCCCAAGGAGCCAAAGCAGAAGGACAGTCAAAACCCAATGAGTAAACCTACTTCACAATCTTGCAAAGCAGGCATTTCGCCAGCCAGATGTTTAAGGTGAAGCCACTGTAATGCTGTACTTCTACTTGGTATGCAAGATGTATCAACAGGAATGAAGTCACGTGTGTAAGATTGCCGCAACCGTATATAATTATCAAAAAAAACTCAGAACCTGCAAAATCACAAATTTTGATTTAAAAGGGTGTATCAACAGAAACCATGGTACTAAGTTTTAGCTGTACTGATTTGGTTTCAACAATCAAGTTTCTCACAAGATCTTCTAAAACAAAGGAGGAGTCACTCTGAGTATCAAGGAGTGCATAAGTAAGTATTTCCTTCCCAGGATCCTTCACAGAGGACAAAAACACTGGAACAATACTTGATGTGGCGGAAATGTTTTGGGTGAGTGCATGAGATAAAACACTGAGAAACCTGAGGTGTTTCTTCTGGAAACATGGAACACTGCTGAGCAACATCCTGTAATCTCACTCTCTCCTTGTGTAAACAAGTAGGATGATGCGGTCTACACTGTCCACAAAGATGCCGCGTTTTACAGTCTTTCAATAAATGGCCTATCCTTAAGCATCCAAAACAAAGATGGTTTTGATATATAAATGATCTTTTGTCTTCCATTGATCTAACTGCAAATTTAGGACATTTAGCAACACTGTGTGACATGTCTGTACAAACCAAGCAAGGCAGTTTAGATTTCAGAACATGAACAGTTTCTTGTTTCTTGAACTCCGTACTGGTATTAAAGGCTTTTGCTTTCCTGGAAAGATCATTTGAAGCAGTTCTAGACTTTAACAAAAATGGAGAAGCAATAGGATTACATGCTATACGTGCTTCCTTTTGTATGAATCTAGAAAAACATTCAAAGGATGGATATTCTCCACACGCATCAAGTACTTCAACTACAACTCTACTCCATTTACGTACAACAAAGTCTGGTAACTTCTTCAACATCTTATGATTTTCTTCACAATCATTCAAGATGGACAGTCCCTTTACTTGAGGCATAGCCTCTTCACAACTTTTCAAAAAGTCAGCAAAATCTCTTAGAGACAATGGATCATATGTTGCAATCTTTGGCCATGACATAAGTTTATCCCTAAATGCTTTTTGAATTACAAATGGGTTTCTATATCTCTCCTGTAGAACTGACCAAGCACCTTCATATGCGTCCTCAGAGCTTCTGTAAAAGAAACCTTCCGCAGCCTTTCGGGCTTCTCCAGAAAGATAACTTTTAAGATACAACATTTTTTCTCCAGCAGAGATGGATTTTTAATCAATTAAAGTTGTAAATGATATCGTAAAATCCACAAATTTCAAAGGGTCACCTGAGAATATGGCAGGTTCAGAAACAGGAAGGTGACTTAAACTCAATGTGCTTGTTAACACTTCAGCCAAGTTTACCGCAGGAATCTCAGAGAACCCTTGAGGTGGTAGAATTGATGCAACCCTTGCAGCTGACTTTCTTGGCTGTTTCAAAGTTTGCACTGATTTAACCTCAGGCTTAAAATCAAAATTTTCCCTTTCAACACCATCTTCAAGTCTGCTATAAACATCAACCTGAGCTGCAGCCATTTTAACTTCCATATCTGTTTGCATTACCTTTAACTTGTTCTTCTCCTCATCAAGCTGCTGTAGCACTACTGCTTCCTTCCTCTTCATTTCTGCCATAATCTGGAAATCATGACATTTCCATTCACATTCAAGCTTACTGACTTTCACCTTTTGAGTTTCATTCTCCAACATGGATCTAACTTGAACCTTTTTGGCCGCAAGATCAGCTTCTGCCATTCGGCCCCCGAAAACCTTGAGGCTGGTAGTTGATGAACCACATGTACATGAAGAGCTTTCAATAGAGGTTTCTCCAAAAAAAGACTGATATTCATCTCTGTTTAAAACTTCTCGCACCCTTTTCTTTTTCAACTTCTTTTTTAAAATTTCTCTTCAAAATACCCCTTCTAAACGCTTACACACAAGATCATAAAACTCATTTGTTTTGTATAGTGCAGGCATCTAGTTTCTGCACAATATCTGGGTATTTAAAGAATTACATTGAAGAAAATCAAATTTTTGTTTCACTTTGTCAAGACTGTTTTTTGGACTTGCTGATTTATTCATCCAGATTCTCCTGAGAGCAGAAACCCCTTTTTAAATTTTTCCCGGGTTTCGGCAATTTTTTTCGGATGCATAAAATTTTAAAAAATCTTTTTTTTTTTGTAGACTCTGCTTCTCTATACTGCTCTCCCTTTTATCAACCTTCTTGTGCGAGGACCTGAAGCCAACTCTTGTCCCTTTGGCTTTTCTTCAGTGCACACATCTTCAGCAGAAAGTCCCTTTTCACATGGCAGTGACCTTACAGTGAAATAAAACCCACATTCAAACTTCACATTTAGCTACAAAAGAACATCATTCTAATACCATTTTTTTTATATAACAAATTATTCAGCGTACAATTTCACCAAACACAGGTTTTGACTAATTTAATTTCAGAAATATCAAGCAGGTGACATCATTTCCAAGTTATTTCCACGTTGATTAATCAGTCAATTTCTCACCGCGCCAGTGGTCATCTGTCAGATTCAATTTCTGATACAAAATTGGATCCACCGCGAAGACAGCTCCTCAGTGTGGCGTTGACTCCGACGCAGCGTCAAACTTCGACCAATGTCCGGTCCAAACGTCTCATCATCAATAGAAGACGACACACGGAAGCCTCAAGTTTTCACTATAGCAGCTACCCAGCACTTAAATTAATCAGCCAGTTTCGACGGGTAATTTTTTAGCGCTTTATTTTCCCTCAGTGAAAACTAAAACATATACAAATATTAGAATACAAACATAAACTTACAATACAAACAACAAAACAAAACGCACCGCGCTGCTTTCACTGGGGAACACTAAGTGTTCATTCATGTCCTTGTGCCAAGCATCTTGTCAGTTCAAGTCATTCATTTGCACAGTGATTCTACAAGCCTTTATAGGGGCTGCCCTCATTAACTACAGCAACCCGTGAGGTACATACAAACAAACAAACAAACAAAAAAAAACAATATAAAACAACAGTGCTAATCAAAACAGACAAACACCCATAATCAATCTGTGACGTTCTTAATTTAGAAAATTCACTTCGAACTATTTAATTTAAATAGTCTAAAAAATAAATTATTTAGGCAATTTATTTTAAATAGATCACAATCCATTACATCGATCATTCCTGTTATGTTCTTTAGATTGTGCCTTCTTCAGTTCTTTTTCTTATGCTTTTCATTGTTACTTATTTCTCTCTTTAGTTCATTCTTTTGCGTTTTGCTTCTTCTTCTCTGTTCTTTGTACTTTTAGATTATTTTCTTGTTAGATCTCAGACAATTTCCCTGGGTTTTCTTGTATTCTGTTCAGTTACATTCATGTTTATTAGTCTTCCACCATCAGCAAAACCATTATGCAATCAAGCAGATTCTGCTCACTTGCATTACATCAATGAGTTTCATTGTTAGACTCAGTTTTTTGTCCATGCTCCACGTTTTGTTTATCACATTCCTGCCTGTACGTTTCTGTATCTTTTCACTAAAAAATTCACTCACCATGCTGTCTACATTTTGGTCCAGCTCCAACCTAAAAAAGTCGTGACAGAGTCTGGTTTCTTCTGTCAGTGAAAGAACATCCCAAAAGATTTAAAGCTGAAACTGAAAGTGAGGGGTAGGTCTACAAAGTTTTGACTCACGGAGGGTGAAAATAAATTCGAGCAATGTATTCCTCCCACTTAACAATTATCCACTTTATTCTTTTGGGACATAAATCCCAATAATCTCAATAAAACACAATGAAGTCTGTTGTTATAATGTGACAAAATGTAAAAAAAAAAGCTCCTGGCTCATGAAGACTTTTGTAAGCTGCTGTATGTCTGATAACTGTAGCCTACATAAAGCAATATGAAACACAATTAATTATACTTTGATAAAAAATCTCCTGTCAGTACCACTTCAGTCCATCTAAACACACAAACTTCAGCAGACTCTCACTTATAAACCCAAGCTGCCCTGTGGGATTTGCCTGATGTTGCATGTGTCACATGGACTGCAATGTAGCTTGTTTACACTGAGATGGTATAAGCCACGACCAGCTGCTTCTCACCACTTGAGCAGATTCACCCCATTCACCTCTTATGTTACTCAGTTCCCTCTGCTGCTGATAACACTCTCTTGATCCTCCTCTGCTGCTCTCCTTTGGCATTCAAAGCCTTTTCCAGCCTTGATTGCCAAAGAAAAAAGGCTATTGTTTTGTTGCTGAATACTTGTCAGAGGTCTAACTCTGGTGCTGAACTGAGCTCATTTCCAATTCTCGGACCACACGAGATTTATGTCACTGAAGTTATTCTTCTTTACAGTTCATACACGAGTGCAGTTGCCAGCCTATAACAAAATCAGTATGCAGTTGCTTTTGCACATCAACACATCTGCTTTATTAAATTTTTTTCTGTGCCTCTGTATTTAGAATGTTCATTCTTTCCTCTCGGCCTTCAAGATGAAAATGTCCACCTCCAATTTATCCTATTTCAGATGTCACAAATTTCCTCCTGTTTTACTTTCTTATCACAGCTAAATGTTTCCGATTATCGAACAGATTTTGATATCAGACAAAAATAGTCAATACAGAATGCAGTTTTCAAATAGAAATATTGTGTAAAAAATCATTTAAACCATCCTGACTATATATGAAAAAGTATTTGCCACTTAAACCTAAATACTAGTTGTGTCACCCTTGAGGGCAACAACTACCATAAAATGTTTGCAATAACTGGAATTAAATCATGAATTAACTGAGAGTAACATTTTTTGGTTTAGTTTCACTAGCCACATCCATGCCTGGTTACTGGCTGACCTGTAGAATCAGGAAATCAATTTAATAGAGTCTTTCTGACACATGAAGTATCCATAAATGTCAGCACATCCGATCCGATCGAAAGATATTAAAGAACAAATGAGAAACCAAGCTGATCTCTCTGGAAAGGGTTACAAAGCAATTTTAAGGCTTTTGGACTCCAGAGAACCGCAGTGCAAACCATTATCCATAAATGGAAAAAATAAGGTACAATGGTGAACCTGTCCAGGCGTGGCCAACCAAACACAATCACCCCAAGAGTGCATAAATTAATAATTTCACCCAGTTAAAGTCAGTGGCTATGATTTGAGAAGAAAAAAGAGTGAGGCAGAGTTTTAAAGCCAAAACCGCTAATTTTTATTTATTTATCTGTTTTATTTTTAGCTCATTCTAAGCACCTTCCCAAATGCTTAGATGGATGAGCTACCTCAGGCAACCTGCACACCATTGAGCCCCATCACAGAGGCTGTGTGAAGTGGTTCTTCGAAGGTCTTTTATGAAATGAGAACATACTGTTTTGGTCTGGTTTTATTAGTATTTTATTTGAATCAAACTTCTTACATTGAAGTTTTTAGGTTTATCAGTGGTTGTTTCTTGATGCCTTCCAGGCTGAGTAGTGCAGTAATTTAAAGAGAAGCACTGTTAAGCACTTGCAAATAAATATTCTCACTAATTAAACTTAAATATTCATCCACACTGAAAGCTAATGTCAGATGATTGTTTAAATTATGCCATATTGTTGTTACAGTGAGGAAAATAAGTATTTGAACACACTGCGACTTTGCAAGTTCTCCCACTTAGAAATCATGGAGGGGTCTGAAATTTTCATCAGAGGTGCATGTCCACTGTGAGAGACATAATTTAAAAAACAAAATCTGGAAATCACAATGTATGATTTTTTAATAATTTATTTGTGTGTTACTGCTGCAAATAAGTATTTGAACACCTGCCAATCAGCAAGAATTCTGGCCCTCAAAGACCTGTTAGTCCGCCTCTAAAAAGTCCACCTCCACTCCACTTATTCTAAATTAGAAGCACGTGTTTGAGGTCGTTAGCTGCATAAAGACACCTGTCCACCCCACACAATCAGTAAAACTCTAACATGGCTAAGAGAAAAGAGCTGTCCAAAGACACCAGAGACAAAATTGTAGACCTCCACAAGGCTGGAAAGGGCTACGGAGCATTTGCCAAGCAGCTTGGTGAAAAAAGATCAACTGTTGGAGCAATTACTAGAAAATGGAAGAAGCTAAACATGACTGTCATTGTCTCTCGGACTGTGGCTCCATGCAAGATCTCACCTCGTGGTGTATCAATGATCCTAAGAAAGGCGAGGATTCAGCCCAGAACTACACGGGAGGAGCTGGTCAATGACCTGAAGAGCGCTTGCACCACTGTTTCCAAAGATACTGTGGGTAATATGTGACACACACAAATATGTGATCACAGTTTTGCTTTTTTAGTATTTTGATAGGAGTAAAGAGGGAAAAGAATGTGAAGTTGGGGTGTAGTACCGGAGTACTCCACCGGGTGGTAGTAGTGAGACGGAGTGTCCTGTTTGCCAGTCCGAAGCATGACAAGCAGTAACAATTTCCGTCTCGTTCTTATCTGTTTTACAGGTGAGTAATGTCTATGAAACGCCACAAATACGGTTATAAGGTTTTATCAAATCACATTTGTGTTGTAGTAATCAATATCCCTCGTAAGTTCTGTTGGAACAGAGAAGACAACGATTTATAGTGATAACCGATGAAAGTTGGTGTGCTAGTTGGCCCGCTAGCTTAGCTGCTAACTAACGTGCCCGGGCTTGTCTCTATTGTATTTCATATTCATGATTAATTACCTGTACATTAATAGTTAAAGTTAGTGTATTTAGACTCTTAAAGTCGAGTTTGAAGGTTCCAGACTTCATTTAGAATGTCCTTGTGATTTCCGTTTTTCTTTTTTTAGAATATGTCTCTCAGTGGACATGCACCCCCAAAGCATGATGCTTCCACCCCCATGCTTCACAGTAGGGATGTTGTTTTGGGGATGGTACTCTGTCTTTGTGCTCCAAACACAAACAACAAATTATTAAAAAATCATTGTGATTTCCGATTTTTTGTTTTCTAGATTATGTCTCTCACAGTGGACATGCACCTAAGATGAAAATTTCAGACCCCTCTATGATTTCTAACTGGGAGAACTTGCAAAGTCGCAGGCTGTTCAGATATTTATTTTCCTCACTGTATGTGAGACCCTTGTGCAGGCAACTACAGACAACAGAGAAACGTTTAAATGGTTTATTGACACAAGTGAAATTATGAATCTTCCTTCTGCGTTCAGGGGAGGAGATCAGGCCAGCACTGAGGAGGAAAGGTAAGTGGGTATTAAGGGAAGCAGTATTAGTAAATTTATCATAATGATGAAGGAACCTTACAGTTGATGTGATGATTAAGATTCCAGTGAGAAGATGAGTAAACCCACAGAGACTGAGCTCGGCAGGTTGTGGTGAGCGGTGCAACCTGGTAATCTTTGTGTTTCCAAAGGAAGATGGAGGTGACGGCACCAAATCAAACCAGGCTTTTTGTTCTCTAACAACTTATCTCATCTGCTGGAATTATTAAACATTTCCCACAGTTAAAATTCTGCCAAACAACAACAAACCTAAATAAATCTGCACAAACTTTATATCACATTTTAACGCTAGAGCCCCATATCATTCACTCATAAAATATATATATATTTTGTTTTCATAGATTTGTGGCTGGTAAATAAAATCAATCTTCAACCCACAGTTTGTGATTCAAACAGGCCAACAGCAGTCAGTTTCAACAATTAGCCTGTTGTGGGCAGAAGAAGAAGAAGTCTACATATGGCATTAAATTCCTGATCCAATTGAAAATTGCCTGCACATGAGAAGCACAGATAGTAGGCTGATGGGGCTGTAGCTCCTCTTGTGGTGGTTGATGGCAATAGCAACTTAATAGAAACTGCATTTAAATCATCTAAGCAGCAGCACAGAATATTGTATTTTTCTGTACCTTACAGGTAAAGACACTGAAGTTATGCACTGGGTGGTTAATGGGAACTGGTGGTAGGTGAGAAAAGTGTAATGTTAACCTAAGGACAAATATTTGGAAGCACCAGTCCAGGGTAACGGTTACTACTGGTGAGGACTAGCAATGGAAGCAGGAGACTGGAGAACTCGACTGCTTGAGGAGATAATTCAGCATTTGAGTTAGTTGGGTGAGCTGGAGACACATCTGAAACTTTCAGAACACCAGCCCTCAAGAGCTAGAGTTTGAGTCCCCTTGTGATCTAAACCATCTTTAGTGCATAATGTAGTGAAGGAGTAAACAATTTGAACATGGGCATTAACAGGTGTTAAATAAGTTTTCTAAAGACACTCATAGTTCTTTAAAGTACAAGCACCTTCTGTTTGATTGGTTCAAAATTCTGCATTAGGAGGTGCTGATCTATTTCTCACAAATGGGGAAATCTCGCACCTGATTAGTCAAAGTAATCTGCAGCTGTTCATAATAGTTTTTTTTGCATGTTGAATACAAACGTTTTGACAAGATACTTGCTAATTGTCCATGTGTTAAATTAGGCCCCAGGATAAAACCGTGCATGATTTGAATTCACAACATACAGCAACGCAGTGTTATTAGCAGACAGAATAGACTCCATCTGTCCGTTCGTCCATCCATCCATCCACTATACGTTTACTTTTTAATTTAGAATAAATAAATACAAATATTTCTGACCTAAAGAAAGGATTCATTTTCTTGAGTAAAATAAGTGTGAGAAACTTTGTAGCGTTCATTCTGATACTTGTGGCATGCTTGTGGTTCCAAATATATCCATGTAAAAAATAAAACGGAGTATTTTGGAGAAGCTTGTCTCCTGTGGAACCAGCTGCTAGTCTGGGTATGGGACACACATATTCTCTCCTTTAACAACTGTGCTAATAACTAACCTTTTAAAAAAAACAATACTGTTATTTTTTAGTTTGTAATAAGTAATTTCCCAAATTTATGCACTTTTAAGCCTTTCCCTTCGATTTTAAAATTATATTTTTATTGCTGTTCATCAAAATCTATTGCTCCCCTTGTCACTTAATCTTTATTATTATTTTATTTTATTTTTTTTTTACCGTGTCCTGTCCAGCAGAGTAGCGCTCAGAATTGTTGTCTGAGTGCCAAGAAATTGCCCAACAGATTTACTTTCACAAGCGGAGCATCACAGCTATTGCTTTAAGGCTCTGCTTGATATTTATAAAAGAAACTTTATTATGAACTTCTTTGGGAATATTTCAATTGTTACGGACACGGAGACTGAAATGAAAAGGAAAACAGAAGCTTGACAAAGAGAGAGATGGGGCAAAAGGGAAAAAAGGGAAAAAAGGAGGAGAGAGTGAAGGAGAGAAAGAAGGATGAATAAAATAAAAGATTACACCCTGCTTGCTTATACACAAAATAACACATGGTATTTATGAATGTAAAATGTACTTAGTGAGAAGTGCAGCCCAATATAGATCATCTGTGTATCTATCAACACCTGTGTGGATGCGCTTTGTATACAAGGTTTCTCCACAGAAATATGCAATAGCGAGTGTGAGGACCCACCGACCTGCCCCGTGGTCCCCAGGCGGACACTGAGGAGATCCGAGCAACAGACATCCAAAGGCCCCCCAAAGCACAGGAACCCCAGGAGAACCACCGCCAGGACTACCGCAACCCCCCCAGAGAAGAGCAGTGGAGAGTCCCAGGGGAGCCACCCAGCAGCGACAGTGCAGAAGCCCCAGGGAACCGCAGCGACGAGCCCACAGGCCCCGCCGGCAGCCGTCCACTCCCGAGCAGATCCAGCCATGGACCCAGAGACCCAAGACCCCGGGACACGCCACCCCTAAGACAGAGGCCCGACAGAGCCCAGGGGTCCAGGCCCCGACAGGCAGCCACCGGGAGTGAGCCAGCACACACCAAAGCACCCAGCCCTGGACACCGAGAACCACAAGTACACCAGCGGGCAGAGACTCCAACCACCGGCAGGCAGGGTGGCGGGGAGGAAATAGGCCCCCCATAATATGGGGGGGGCCTAAGCTGATCCAGGAGAGGGAGCAGTCCAAGACCCAACCTGTCACAAAAAAAAACAGGCACTCACAGTCACCCACTCCCACCCTCATCCACACACATAAAATCACTCGCTCCCAACGTAAAGACAAACAACAATGGACGTCCTACACTCACTCACACTCCCCATGCATACTCTATACTCCAAGGTCCGGGCGCCGGCAGCCCCTAGGGGCAACCAGCCCACAGACCAAGGAGGTGGTCCCCTTTCCTCCCGGGGCAGAGACAGGCAGACAGGCCCAGACCCGGGTGGTCTCGGCCCGGCCCCCGCCCAGAACCCAGTCCCCACCAACCCCCATCCACCTCCGGAGAGGGGGCTATGTACAAAAGAGGGGTCCACATGGCCCAAGCCAGCCCGCCAACCAGAGCCGCCCAGGACGGAGCAGTCCCGACCCCCCAACGAGCTCCGATCCCGACCCCATGAGTCTCCCACCCCCAGTGAACCCCAACATGAACCTGGCCACAGGGCCACCCCCAACAGGGACACCGATATCGAACACACGTCCCCGAACCCAAACGCCATGAATCACCACCCCACCCCCCACAGGGGCACACCCCCACAGGTGAACTCTATAGCCGAGAGGCCGATGAGGTCACACCCACCCTGCGCAAGCTCTACATAAAGCCTCGCTCTGAGCACCCCCGCCGCATCCCGCTCCCCCACCACACAGTGCGCCGCAACAGCAAGGCAAGGGCCCCGCGCAACACCACCCCCGCCCACTGGCGCAACAGGGCAGACCCCGCCGAGCACCGCACCCACAACAGGACCCCGGACCCCGCAGCATGACGGGACAGACTCACCCACCCGATTCCCGGGGTCAGTGTCCCCACCACGCCCCCACAATGCCCCACTCAGCCACAAAAAAAACATTCCTGCTTACATTCCTGCCACTGCAACTGCCCAGGGAGAAACACTATCCAGCTCAGCTCCACCATCGCCACCTAGCCGATCCAAACGCCGGCGACTCCATATCCCAGAAGTGGATACAACTTGTCACTTAATCTTTAACATTTTGTTTTATTTCCTTGCTTTTTCTTCTTTTGCTCTTTATAAAGTGCTGCACACATAAAGTGGAGTTAATTACATAAAATTGCTATGACATGCTGTCCTTCAACTTCTGTTTCACAAATCCCAGAAGAACTCTCTTTAAGTGTCTTAATCAGTGTGTAAACAAACAAACAGGTTTGCTATAATTTTCATAATCCTTGAAAGAAAGCCAGCAGATGTGTGAATATGGCAGCATGAGCATTGCTGTCATTGCTGTGCCAGGGTGACAGCTTAGGCTGATGAGGATACATCAAGAGGATGAGCAGAGCTGCAGCATCAGCCTCTCTTCGCATGACCTGCCTTCCATTAACATTTCATTCTATCTTGCACTATTGTGATAAGCCCACGTCTTCTCAAGTTTGGCCAAAAGAGGCTGACCGCTTATTCACAGCAAATGCAGTAAAAGCCTGTGTGCATCAGGGAAGCTGGGAGCAGAGAGGTGAACTACGTGGGGCTGAGTGTGCTATGTTTCATGTAAAATGTGAATGTTGAATTTCTTTTAAAACCTTTTCTCAAAGTGTGTGCATAATGCCTGTTTCATCCAGTAATGGTGACAAGCACTGAAAAGCTTTGGAGAAACTTGTATTCATATTTATTCAGACTTTGCTCTGGATTGGCCTGAAAATACTGTTTGAAGTGAGCTATTACATTGATACTTCTGCAAGAAATCTCTCTCTCACTGGTCACATATTGATTAGTCACTACTCTTACTCTGAGGTTTACTGATGGGAACGCTTGAAAATTGCCTGCTGTGCTGTCCTCATAGCAGTGAGCGGTGATCTATATTTTTCTGTCACAGGGAGCAAAACACTAAGCACACACGGGTTCAACAGCAGCTGACATTTCTCCTGTTACGCCAACTGGTTTAGTCCAAACTAAGGCTGTAGCAGACAGCCAACCCCTGCTGAAGAGCACCACCGTCATTCACAGCTGGAGAGCCCTCACGGCCCGTTAGACTCTATGACACATCATTACAGCAGATTGTGTGCTGTTGTGGATGTGAAATTCTCTCCCACTGGATGCAGCATTCATGTGATTCTCTGAAATTGAACACATCATATTGGGCTGTTCTTTTACTTAATTTACCCAAATCAGCATTTATGTTTGATATAAGTGTCTTTTCACATAAAGGTTAATTAGTATTGACATTTAAGATTTTATGATAAGACCAATTCCAAAACATCTACCAGGTGAAAAGAAGTTAAGAATAGGCTCTTTAGTTAGACATATTTTTAAGCCATTGACCACTTGCTACAAGTTCTGACAATCCTGACCTTCCAAAAAAGTAAACTGAATTTATTAAAGAAATACATGAAAGATCCATTCCTCCACCCATTTACTGTTCATTGCCTATCTCTAGTAGCCAAAGAGTGAGAGGTGGCATACACCCCAGTCCTTCACATGGCCAATTCAAATACGTGAGACAAGCACATACACACCTAAGGGCAGTTTAGAATCTGCACTTAACATAATATGCATGCTGGACTGAGGAGAGAAGCTGTATTACCCAGATAACAACCCATGCTCCCAATGCAAACACAACACAGAACAGCATGGTGTATAAAAGGTAAGGCATTGTCAAATTGTGTTATCTTTGTTCATCAGAAATATAGAACAGTGACAGGTTTCATGAATCACAAAGCTATGTTTTAAACAATCTCTAATAGTTGTAGAAGAATATAGTCTAGGTTTGACCAGTCCTACATATAGCCGTTTTTGTGTGTTTCAGTCCAAGGTTGTCCTGGTACTAAAAAGCTTTAGAATTGCTCTTTTTTGTCTGTTTCAAATACAATGAAGGTTTCATCAATTTCAAATAGTGTTTTGAAAAATCTCTGAGAAATCTAGTTCAGTACTGATCTCTCTATGTATTTTATACTTTGCAGAAGACGTTTGGGCACTCTTGGTGCTCCCTTGCATGCCACCCTGGGAAGTGAGCCATGCTAATATTGCTAATATCAAAAACCACAACTGCTTGAACACAAAATTAAATAAAAAGTAGCAATGCAATTTTTGAGTCACTGGGTGACTTACTACACCCAAATAGTCAGTCAGTCAGTCAGTCATTTTCTACCGCTTATTCCATAGTGGGTCGCGGGGAAGCTGGTGTCTATGTCCAGCAGTCTACGGGCGAGATAGGATACCCTGGATAGGTCGCCAGTCCATCACAGGGCAACACACAAACAACCATGCACACACTCATTCATACACCTAACACTCATTCATACATGTTTTTTTTTTTTTATTAAACCTGTAACTTAATTTTCTTTTAAATACAAAGTTAGGAGTTGAAATTGAAAAAAAAAAGTTATATTTAAGCTGAGCTGAGAAATTAGCTGTTAATGGAATCTGCTGACCAACCAGGTCAAGTACAGATCTACATTCTCCAAAATATCCACACAAAGACTCTGTGCCTACTGCTAACATAAGATGCTAAAGTAATTTGAAAATGTCATGCTCATTCCGCTTCCGCTTTATCCAGGACCGGGTCGCGGGGGCAGCAGACTCAGCAGAGACACCCAGACGTCCCTCTCCCTAGACACCTCCTCCAGCTCCTCCGGGGGGAGCCCAAGGTGTTCCCATGCCAGCCGAGAGACATAGTCCCTCCAGCGTGTCCTGGGCCGTGTCCTGGGCCTCCTTCCAGTGGGACGTGCCTGGAACACCTCCCGAGGAAGGCGTCCAGGAGGCATCCGTTATAGATGCCCGAGCCACCTCAACTGGCTCCTTTCGATGTGGAGGAGCAGCGGCTCTACTCCGAGCCCCTTCCGGATGGCCGAGCTCCTCACCCTATCTCTAAGGGAGTGCCCGGCCACCCTACGGAGGAAACTCATTTCAGCCACTTGTACCCGGGATCTCGTTCTTTCGGTCATGACCCAAAGTTTATGGCCATAGGTGAGGGTAGGAACGTAGATCGACCGGCAAATCGAGAGCTTCGCTTTTCGGCTCAGCTCTCTCTTTACCACAACGGACCGGCACAGTGCCCCCATTACTGTGGCAGCCACACCGATCCGTCTGTCGATCTCCCGCTCCATTCTTCCCTCACTCGTGAACAAGACCCCAAGATACTTATACTCCTCCACTTGTGGCAGGAACTCCCCTCCAACCTGAAGAGGACAAGCCACCCTTTTCCGGTCGAGAACCATGGCCTCGGACTTGGAGGAGCTGATCTTCATCCCAGCCACTTCACACTCGGCTGCGAACCGCTCCAGCGTATGCTGTAGGTCTTGGCTAGAGGGGGGCAGCAGGACCACGTCATCTGCAAAAAGAAGAGATGAAATCCTGTGGTCCCCAAACCAGACCCCCTCTGGCCCTTGGCTTGGCCTAGAAATCCTGTCCATAAAAGTTATGAACAGGACTGGTGACAAATGGCAGCCCTGCCAGAGTCCAACATGCACCGGGAACAGGTCCGACTTAGTGCCGGCAATGCGGTCCAAACTCCTACTGATTCCATACTCCTGGAGCACCCCCCACAGGGCATCACAAGGGACACAGTCGAATGCCTTCTCCAGGTCCACAAAACACATGTGGACCGGGTTTTGGGCAAACTCCCATGAACCCTCGAGTAACCCCTGTAGAGGGTAATGGGCTGGCCCAAAGGTTTTTCCCCCGGCTGGGAGGGAAAACCACACTTTTTTTTCCCACCTGAAGCCGGGGTTTGCGCTATTTGGGCCGGGGAACCTCTCCTCTCCAATACCCTGGGGCGTAGGCCTTTACAAGGGAGGCTGAGGAGTGTGATCCCCCTGTAGTTTGGGAAAACATCCTCCGTTCCCCCCTTCTTATGAAGGGGGGACCACCACCCCAAATTCTGCCAGTCCAGAGGCAATTTGTCCCCCGCCGGCCCACGCAATGTTAAAGAGCCCCGTGTCAACCCATGACAGCCCCACAACATCCAAATTTTTTGGGGTTTCCCGGGGGGCGGATCTCATCCACCCCCCCCGAAGCCTTTGGCCCCAACCGCGGCGCTTTTTAACCACC
This sequence comes from Crenichthys baileyi, assembly GCA_036173005.1. NCBI lineage: Eukaryota > Metazoa > Chordata > Actinopteri > Cyprinodontiformes > Goodeidae > Crenichthys > Crenichthys baileyi. The sequence continues at coordinate 7,980 of JAHHUM010001370.1, read as the reverse complement.
TCGGTGACTTCAGCCTGAAAATTCAGCTCTGAAATTTATTTTGTCTAAATTTTTAAAAAAATTCTAAAAACCCCTGTTTTATATTACCTGCTGTCTCACAAAGGGCTGAGAAATGTCAACCCTCTGCCCCTAATATAAATAAGTGCAGTTCATGATATAATAGGCTAGAGAAAAAAATTTTTTTAATTCTTTTTTATGTCCTCTTTTAAATCAATAAAAACGGAATCGACTAAAACAGGCAGGTCCAAAATTTGGAAAAAAACCCTTTAAAGGGGGAAAATCATCCATAAAATTATCATTGGTGAATCTCTTTTTTAAATATGAATGGTTTTTGTTCTGTCTGTATAAAAAGATCTACAGTATGCAGAGAAAAAACTGTGTTTAAATTTACTTTTTCTGAAAGGAGATAGGTGGACACACAGGTAAAAGGTTATTGCAGATTTTATTGTAATTTTTTTTAAAATTTTTTTTGATTTTTTACACTTAAATTGAATAGGAAAAAAACATCTCATTAAAGAAAAAAATAGATAATTTATTACTTCCCCAAAAATCAAACATTTAAAACTGGGGGTGTGTCACTTTTGAGAGGCTTTGTGTACCTGACTAAGTAACATTTTTTTATTGATTATTAAATTAAAAAGGAGATTTATATTCCCATATATAATTAATCAGATTAGTGCAATTTGGGGGTCGCTGATGCGATCAATTAAAATGAAGAAAAAGAGACTCTTTTTTTCAAATAAACTTTTTTAAAAAATTTCTAAATGAAAAGAGCTTTATGAAATAGGATCACAAGATTTAAGCTTAGTGAACGATTAGCTTTTTGGGGTTTTTTTTCACTTTCCCCTTTTTTTTGTCTCTCTTTTTTTCTAATCCTGATTTTACCTACACTAGCATCTTAGTCATCCCACCAGACGTTGTACTCATCAATCAGGCCTTGGGGGGTTTCGAAAAAAAGCAAAGGTGGCTTACCATTCACTGTCAGGAGCCTCTTGCACTTTTGCTCATGCTCGCTTGCGTGCTTACTCATTTTTCCCTGCTCCTTAGCTGTCTCCCCAAACCCTCTTGTCTGCAAGTCCTGACTGTAGGTTTGGCCATGCCCCAGCAGGCTTTAATGAGCCTTAAAAAACGGGCGGTTCAGACACGTCCTTTTCCCCTCAGACCTTTTTCCTCTGATTGTTCTACCTCAGTTTTACCTGCAAAATAAAACAGTTACTCTGTTAATAAACTGGGGGTGAAAAAAGGCTTGAAAAACGAAGAACTGTCCCACAACTAATCAACAAAATTTGAGCAAAAATAATTTTGTTTCCCCGAACGACTTTGGAAGATCTTATATAAAATCAGACAACCATACTCCTCCAAAGGAAGCTATAGTTAACTCAAAAAAAACACATCTCACTTCCTGAGGCACTGCAGCGACCACTGAGAAGAATGAATGGATGGGTGAGGAAAGTGAAAGCTGCTCTGGGCACGAATGCTCAGGTGGAGCAAAAAGAGTAAACCACCGACCTGAATGTTTGGGTTATTTGTCCACCAACTGTCAAAGCAGATCATGCCTTTACATGTTATTCTCTGAATTAAACATGAATAAGATCTCCCTGCAGGAACCTTCTCAACAGCAGAAAACAAGGTGATCATGACAGCACCTCAACAACTGCCACAGTACCTAGAAAAACCAATTAAAGTGAAAATCTGCGTCATTCTTTTTTGGAATATCCAAGCACCTTTAGTTTGACAATAATACATTGTTTGCATGAGTCACTTGAGTTACAAAAAAAAAAAAAAATACAAAGAAACAAAATCTAAGTTGGATACAATCCATGTATTCCCTCCAAAACAGTAAAATTACATATATTCTCATGCCACAATCAGTGATGGCAGATCTTCATGGAGTAACAATAGAAATCTCAGCTCAGTAATCAGTTATATCTAGAACTAAAAGTTTATCTGTATTGCAAGAAAACTTAAAAGCCAAAATGTAGTTTCTTATTGACTGTAAAATTAATGTGAGCTATGGTATTGGCAGGATCATGCTGTGGGATGCTTGTCTTCTGCAGGGACAAGATAGCCAATCATTTACTGGCTGGTTTTTGTGAACAGCGCTCTGTAGCGTCGGCCTGAAGGCAGAACTCTAAACAGTTTATGTGCATGCGTGGTTGTGTTGGGGTTGTTTAAGAGATTTTAGCATGATCTTTTCCTGACCCTTGAACCTGTATCAAGTCTGGACTTGGAGGGAAGGTCAGCCCTGATGATTCTCTCTGACAGTCTTGATTGTCGTTGCAGTCTGGACCCTGCCTGTTTTGTGATGAAACCGACACCACACGGAGATGAATGAAGACAGGACAGACTGAATGATGGCAGTGTAGAAGATGATCAGCAGCTCCTGGGGAAGGTTGAACTTCTTAAGTTGCCTCAGGAAGTACAGTCTCTGCTGGGCCTTCTTCCGAACAGTTGTCTATGTGTGAAGACCATCTAAGGTCCTCAGAGATGGTGGTTCCTAAGACCTGAAGTGATCCACAGCCTGACCTACGGGTTGGTGCAGGATGGTGAGGGGGGGGTTGTATGGAGGTTGGTGTTTTCCGAAAAGTCCACCACCACCTTTCACAGTCTCTGAGTGCGGTTTTTAATTCCAGTGCAAGTTCTCCGACTACACCAGTGTAACCAGCCGATCTCACCTCCCTGTCTGTATGCAGACTCATCACCGTCCTGGATCAGTCAATGACCTAAGTACCCGGTGTCGGTCACTGCAACTTCATGGTTTCACGGACGACGTCCGCTGATGTGCAGTCAATTGCTGATACAGAGGAGCCAAGACCCGGAGTGGGGATAGAAACAACAATGGCCCGGCCTTGGACCATTAGTACTTATTGATCCTGGTCGGGAGTAGATGCACTCCCAGTCTCACCTGCTGCTGTCGGTCCGTCCAGGAAGCTGTTGATCCACTGACAGGTGGAGGCTGGGACGTTGAGTGGGTGAGCTTCTCCGGTGAGGATGTCTGTATGATTTGTGGTGTGAATTCGAGCTGATTAGTCTACAAACAGGATCTGGCGTAGGTCCCTGGGTGGTCGAGCGGCGGTTTGCCTGATTCCTTTCAGTCCTCCCTCAGAGCCCTCCCCCTTCCCCTCCCCCTTACACACCACTTCCTCTCCTCGCTCCCCAGCCCAGACCTACCTCACCCACGACGCTCCACTGATCCTACCCTTTCTAAGCGTAATGCAGCAGCATCGAGAGCTCGTGTTACTTCACGTATTGTAGTACAGCGACTTGCTCGCGCCCCTCTCTCCGGCCTCGACCACACACCTGGCCCGCTACGCGTGTGCAAGCATTGTAGAAGATAGATACCTACGGTTGCGGATCCGCCCTAATTACTCCTAGTTACCTCAGACGACACCGAAGAAGTTCCCACGTCTTATCTCCCAGTCACTCAGATGCTGCGCCTAGTTGTAGGAGACGCGTCTACTCCATGGCCAAACTGCTGCCATCTCACCTCAATTAACATGAACCTCGAACTGACACCGCTGCCCCCCCGCACATTTACCACACACCGGTCTCTATTTCTATATCGCTTTTTCTACAGCTTCTCCCTCAACAGATCTACTCAGGTTCTCACCAGTAGCATAAGTATTTTAACGGCACGTCCATGTCTCATAGGCCACTCCCATTATACGTGCGGTGCCTACAAGTAGTCACCTTGAGTCACTACACTCTCCCACTCACGCTGAGGTGCAGAGATACGCATCCACGTACTGAAGCCTTATTACGGGCTATGGAGGCAGACAGTGGCACACACCGTGAGGATGGGCAGCTTCACACAACTTCTTTGCACTTGCGCCAGTGTACCTAGCAAGATGCAATCCTTGGTTCGAAGATCAGAGAACTTGGAGGATGAATCGAAGCGCAAGCGCGCCAAAAGCTAGAACTCTGTGTTTCATGCACGCAAACATAGAAACGAGGAAGCACCGTATCAACAAGTATTTACATCCAATCTCCGAGATCTTTGAGGATGCAGAGCTAATTAACAAAAGTACAAAACGCAGAAAAATATATCATAACATTTCCCATAGCGTTATGTCTTCACATTCCACTAGTACTATACATACGAAAGAACATTGGACTTTCTTCAGAATTATGACTGATACGAGAGACTTGATTACGTAGAAATAGTACAATGAAACGCTTTTAAATAATTCTTATTTTGATATATTACAATAAGGACCTGGGATACATTCACCCTAGAGAATGTCTATTATGTAATTCGATATTTTTAACAAATTTCTTTTATAAGATAGTTTCACTAGGAGTTTGCAAATAAAATCCTACTATTATGTACAGTTCCATCTCACCTAATCTAAATTACAATCTTTGTACCAAAGAAATCTAGGTGTCTTAGTAATTCATTCAACAGTTTTAAATCGTCAGTACTGTGACAATTATTGCGCGGCGGGTAATCCACTTATGTTACCAAATCTGCAATCCAATTGCTTGTTCAACTCCTCTTACCTAATTTTGGCACTGACATTTTTTACTTCAACCTTGAGTGAAAATAATTGAAGTGTAGAAATTACTTCTATGAGAAGATTTTTGGCCACCTCTTCCACACCTCTGATTAATAGATGTATTTGGTCATGAAGGCGTGTAAAAGGGTGTTGAAAACAGAGGTCCGTGTGTTAGTTAGGTGTCCCCCCTTCCCTGTGTCACCGGACAAAAGGTTACTTTTGTTCTATAGTCGCTATCTCAGTTTTTTTCTCACTTTTTAAACATCAGATTATCTCATGACCATCGGGGGAAGAAAGTCTAAAGCGGTACACACAAGAGGTAAAATTATAATAATTGCTTTAATAAGAATCTAAGCTAAAATTGTTTTCCCATTGGATCCCTTCAAGCATTTAGAAAAAATGGAAGGGTAACTTTCATTTTAAAAAAATGCAGATGGAAAAACCTGCTAGTGTACCATGAGAATAACCCAAATTATTATGGGATTTTTTCCCTGCAATATTGTGTTTTCAATTAAAAAAAAATTTCCAGCTTTCCGGGCGCCCCAGGGGTTTTGTTTCTCCCCCCACTCCCCTTCTCCTCTGCACAAATGACTGCCAAAATCAGCAGACCGTCTGTGAAACTCCTGAAGTTTGTAGAAGACCCCCGCTGTTATTGGACTGAAACCAGGACCAGGAAGTTTGCATAAAAGAAAAAGGGGGGTGGAATCAGTGGTTAAAACTTTTGGTTTTGGTCCGAAACCCCCTGGAACTTAAACCCCCTCAAGACTGTGGAGATGAGGTGAAACCCTTTTGGAGAAAATAATTCAGTTTTTTAAAGGGGTTTGGTTTCCATCTCAGTTTTGGGGTTTTGGCTACCCCAAAAAAAAAGGACAGGCCCACAAACACCCCCCAAGGGGAAAAAATCAGGCCCTCCCCCCAAGAGAGCCCCTTCATCGGGGCTGACCTTTCGCCTCCTTTCCAAGGACTTCCCACAGGTCTAGGGTCCGGAATAGGGGAGTTAAAACTCTGCGGGGGCCCCACACACCTTCCCCACACAAACTTTTGGGGACTGTTACCTTCGGGGGGTCGGCGCAACAGAATGTGTCGGGCTAAACCACCCCGGAAACAGAGCCCGTTTTTCCCCCAGGTTTATTTCTTTGATTGAACATTTGGGACAGTGAGAGTTCCAGAACAACACCATGCATACTTGGACTGACCTCACATTATATTCCAATGTAAAGTCAATTGTGTATATATGTATATTTAGAAAAATAGATTCTTATTATTGAGAGCAAACTGTATAGGAGCCAAATTCCTTGTTTGTCTCCATTTGGATGACTTTTGTTTTCTTTACATAAAACATGTGCTGGATGTAAAAGGTTTCCTCCCTATGATAGAAAACATAAAACCTGAAATGAGCTAACAGAAGTTACAGTTTAAATGCATTTAATGAAGGCCCATTACATTCAACTGAGATGCCCTCCTGTTAGTGGCAGGTGTTAACAAAAGGCAGTGTGCTCGTTGGTTGACTTTGAGATTTTCAGGTCTTCACTTCTAAAATTGGTAATTATTTATGGAAATTGGCTTTCATGAAACCCCTTGCTTCATATACCCCCAAAAAGCTATTCCCTGTTTTTCCTTTTTTCCCATTCACTTTCCCCCAAAACCACAAACCCCAAAAAGCCCCCCTGAGCAGAGACAGATGGGTTTTCGGGGTTAGGGGGGTAGAGGGGGAAAAGCCGTGCTGTGGGGGCTGAGTCTTTTAAATTGAAAGGAAAAACATTTTCCCTAATTGGGGGCCCAAAAAAACTCTTAATAGTTTTAGTTACGGGGAAACAAATCCCTTAATTTACCCAAGCATTCCCCAAAATGCGGAAAATTTTTTTGCGGGGACAGTCTTCTTTTTTAAGTTTGCCCTTTTTTTAGTTTTTTCCATTTTTTTTAAAGGGATTTCACCCCCCCTTTAAGTAAAATTAGAATATTTTTAAAAATTTTTATTAATTTAAAAAAACTCAGATAACCAAAGAGAAGTCCCAAAATTATTTAGTTTAAATTTCCCACAAAAACAAAGTTTTTTTTTTAAAACCCCACATTTCTTTTAAAAATTAGGGGTTTTTTTTTTTTTGCTTTTAGCTAATGAAAAACCAATTTAAGATTAAAATATTTCATCGGGCCCCAATAAAAAAAAACCAAAAGGGGAAGGGGGGGCCCTTTAAATTAAAAAAAATTTAAATGCTCAATCCCCTTTGTTTAAAATTTGGGTTTTAAACCTTTAAAAAGGTATTTTTTAATCTGACAAATAAAAGACTTTAAAAATTTTAAAATATCTAAAGTGGCTCAAACCCTTTTGGAAAGCCTTGAAAAGCCAAGATGAAAAGTTTTTTAAATTACATTGCTTTTTAAAAAACAAAACCTTTTAAAAACTTTTCCAAACACAGTCTTAAGTGCTTTTGGTTTTTGCCCAAAGAACTGACGGGAAAAGTCAAAATTTTTTTTTGGAAAAATTTTAAACCCCAGAAAATGATAAAACATGCAGCCCCGGGATTTTGTCATAATGCTCAAAAGTGTTTTTGACTCATAAGCAGAACCTTTCAGGAGACTAGGGGAATTTTTTTAAAAAGGTTTTTTTAAGGGGAAATAGTTTGTGCGGGGTGCCAAAACCAGATTGCCAAGGGAGTAAAACCCGCGGAAAAGGGGGCCCCAAAAACCCTTTTAAGGGTTTTTCCCTTTCCCAATGAGTATGAAAAAACTTGATGATGAACCCAAAATGCACAAATTTATGTCAGAGGAATATGCAAATATAATCCTTTACAAGCTGCAACATGATTTAAAAAGCCTGTAACGGATTGAGGATGCTGTTTTTGCATCCAGCTTTAACACGTTTGAAATACTGGTACTAGCTGGGACGCAACAATGTCTGCTGTCACTGTGGCGAGAAGGAGGCATAGATAGGAGGCATAGAGAGAGAATTTCCTGTACACGTGTCAAAGGATTTGGGCTGTCAAAAATGATAATAATAGATAAGAATACAGGATTCTATGTAGGTTTATGTAAGGTTTGATTTTACCCAAAATATAAACAAACCCAAATGCATCTCCCCCTATGAAAAAATTCCTTGAAACACTTTTTTCTTGATCGGGGTTTCTTTACGGGTCATCATCACTATAAAGTGGATCATCTGGTACTAAAAGCAAAAACCTGACCCATGGCAAAGGGGTGCACATGGGAGGGAATCATCTCCCAGAGAAGCCCCACAGCCTACGTTTTTTTAGTTTTTGAATGTGAACATAGCCAGGGGGGGGTTTTTTATACCAGGGGCCCCCAAAAAACAAAATTTGGGGCAGGAGGTCCATTCCTCCATCATCCAAAAATTTTTTAGGGTTTGAACTTTTTTAAATAAACTGCCAAATATATATTTCTTTAATTTTTATTTAAATTTAATAAAAGTGAGTTTTTTTTTTTTTAACTAAGACAATTATTCTTATGCCATAAAAATCATCTGGAA
>JAHHUM010001369.1:12779-64769 GCA_036173005.1 Crenichthys baileyi | reverse complement strand
TTGGGCTGTGGAGTGCTCCCAGCAAGACATAAATGAAAATAATTGTCCGTAATTGCTCATAAATCACATGGTGCCAGATGTGTAAATTCATGGAAAGGATTAGCAAGCATTTTCACACATGCAAGTAAATGCAGTTGACTTAATAAATTCTCAAAACTGTTTTGATGTAAGTCCACACCTGTGTGACTAAATAATGCAAAACACGATTATAGCAAATTTTGTTAAACATAGGCTTACAATATGCAACCTTCCAGACTGATTCTGGACCAGCATCAAATAAATTTAAGTATGACTGTTAACTGAATCCTCGGCATGTTTTGAATGTTGATTTCAGCCTCTTAAATCCTTAGAGCAGTGCCAACTGTAATCATTAAACTTGCCTTTCTGTTTTTCATTTCAAGGTTTAACCGGCTGTCTGTGGACTCCGTAGATGAGAGCTCTTTTGCTCACCTTGTCAACTTGCAAGTGCTGGACTTTGGTACAGGAAACACAGAGCTGTCCCTAAAAGGCAATGACAAGGAAGGTGGAGAGAGTATGGACCAGGAAACATAGTTCACAGTACTGCATGTTGCAGATGATGGAACAGCTTTCTAAAAGAGCAATTTCTGTATCATGTTGACATGCAGAGCAACATATTTCTGGTGCAGGATCCCAGAGGAAATTTTATTTTATGGAACAGCTGGTATTGCAAATGTCAAAATTTAACAATTTGCTTTTGATTGTTATATGTAATCTGTGGATTTTGTTCATTTTTAGAAAAAAACATACTCACAAAACATCAATCCCATAAATACAGTATGTCTAAATTATCAACAACCATATGAGTAACATAAAAGGACAAAGTTGCTTCCTGTTTTCCTTTTAATCTGTCATTTTTAAAATGGCTGTCCTGTCTGCCATATTACCAATCCAATCCATTTGGATTTGTTGATTCAAATATGGCAAGCAAAACACTCGTTCTGTTATTGAAAGCACAGAAGAAAAAGATAATAGCTGAATCAAACATAGAAGTGAGGCATATAGTGCTATGTTGTTGTACTTGGATATTTTACATAACTAAATACAGACTAACACAAGCTTAGCTTAGTTATTATTTCACAACATAACAAAAGTTTAAGAGTTTAGATTATGGTAAGTTTAATAAAGCCGGTATTACAAAAAAACTTTCAAGCAATACTTTTTAGTGGTTCAGCAGTAGCCTTTCACTGTACAACCTCACACGTTCTGCCAGCATTTGCCTTTCATAAAAAGAAATACTAGCTTCAGGTTTCTATTGGAGTTTCTCCCAGTCAATTGTGTGATCACAAGGTGTAAAACAAATATTCTCCATATGTTTCTGTCCACAGTTCCAATTTTCCATTTTTTTAAGCCAGAACATTTGATTTGTTGGAAATAGTACATTAGGGATGTAACATAAGTCATGGCTTGGCATGAACTTCAGCTTTGGAGTCACAGTTTGATATGGGTTTGGTAACAAAAAAGAAAAAGAAAACCCAAATGCTAGACATGATTACCCTTAATTAAAACAAAAACTAACCTTCTTAAAAGCAGAGACATAACAAGCACCACTCTTGCTGCTTCTGTTTATACACGACAAGGAAGGGTGATTTGTTTGCAGATATCTCTATAACATTTTAAACATTTTAACATTTTTTATCCAAATGGATCTAAACAGGTTATTCCTCAAACAAAGGGTTTAAGATCAAAACAGAATTGTATCTCTTTTTCTTGAGAATTGATGAATGATAAGTGCTTGTTTTAGTTACATTAATCTTAACCTAGTGCAAAATAAAAAGCCACATGGAACTGAATAACGTTTCCTAGTCAGAAAATATTTTTGGACTGCCCGTTCAAAACATGAAGATGGGTTCTTAAGTGTCATTACTAATTATTATCAGTCACTTAAAGACTGCGTTGGTGTTGAGTTCTTTAGAGGGTATCTCCAAGCATTTTTTGTTGCAGTAAATGACACCAAACAATCAAAATGTGCACATCCTCTTCAGGTTGACAGAGTTAGTCGCCTATGAGAGGCGTATTCCTCAGGTGATAGTATGCACCGGCCTGTGAAATCTGCACCAAGATTGTATGAACTTATGTACTGTTACACTCCTTGCCAGTACATTGTTTTTATGACGTCATCCCCAATTCATGTGGGTATAATGTCTTATTGAGTTCAAAATCTATTTAACAAACTCGACACAGCCAACGAGCCGATGGACATTTTGGATATGGTGTGCCAACTTCATATGCTCCAACTATCATGTGATCATGAGTTTAATCATAGTGTTGAGCTTTGTAATCTTACAACTGTGTTTGCGGAGGTCACTAATCAAAGTCAGTCACTTTCCCTTTCCAACCTTTACCAGAAGGTTCTCAATTTCGTACATTCTCCAAAGGAGGTAGTACTTTTGAACATTGCCTGACTGTGTATCAGAAACCTTAATTGGAGATTCCAACATCCTTCAATGTATTTTCCACACACAATTCAAATTATAAAATGATTTAAATTATTTACCATATATTATAGAGTTTATATGGAAAAACATTTCTGATTGTTCTGTTTCAGCACTAATCTGAAGTCAGAAGTTTTTTCGTATGTAACACTCATTGTGTTACTTCTATGTAGATAAATACTAAATAGTCACCAATAATGAAGTATGTTACTATTCCTTCCATTGTGTTGTGAAATGTTTCCGAATGAAATACTCCAAACAAAAAACTTTATCAATATTAGTTCACGCTGCTTCTACTCCTTTATGCTCCAGCATGGTTTCCATAGATATATGAAATATTTTCTATCAAATAAAATGCTTATCCTATAACCTTCACTATGTTGCTGTGAACACAGTGTCACATTCACATATAGTGACATTGTATTGTCACATAGTGTATTACATTCACTCAAAGAAAGCAATAAATTATTGAAAAAAAAATAAAAATGACTGTCTGTTTCTTAAGAATCCACAAAAACATCTGATTAGCATTTCTGCAGCTTGTCCCAAATACTGAAAGATGTTTGATATGCAATGATTTGACTCAAATCATTGCAGTGTTAATATTAAACCCAACATTGGAAAAAAACATTGGGCATAGCTGAAAGAAAGCACACACAAATCTCACAATCAGAGAAAAGTTGTGAGTTGATTAGAGGAATTGAAACCCTGAAACCTATGACTAGTCATAGGATTTAGGAGATGAAAGCTGTTTTACCCTATTTGAGCAAATATGTGTGAGAGAATTAGTCCAAATAACTGAAATCATTCATGTAAAAGGGTCATTTCTAACTTTTTCAAAGCAATGTTTTCAAGTAACTCCGTAATCATATTCAATATATGGACAATGTCCATAGCGACTAAATGGTTGGAGATATGCATAGATACTTTTAATATTCTGAATTTGCTTAAAAAAGTAAATGAAAAACAACAGCAAGAATGTTTTTAGAAACATTTTCCAAGAGATGAATACGCAGTGTTTTGCAAAGGTTGAATTGGGGCTTCAATATTTGTACATTCTGTCACAGTACATTACTTGCTATCTTAAGTTTATGTCTAGTACAGAATACCACAGTTAAAAACGAAAAGTTTCAGAGACAACCGTGAAAGCACAAAGGGCAGCAGTCACATAAATGAGAACACTTTGGCCAAAAAATGTTTTGTTTTGTCTGAATAAGTAAAGTTAAAGAAAGATCCAATCCACATTCTTCCTTAAAAGACTTTGACCAAGGTTAAGGTTAAACCAATATGCTAGGAGGTAGTAGAACATTCTCAGAGTGAACATTGTTTTTAAATATTACTTGTAAATGTTTTAAACTCATGTTTGAACTCCTGTTTTACAGCTGTCCGCTCTTACTTTTTCTTTGGTGGTTCTAGGTCAGAGCTTGCCTGGTGATGTTAATAGTGGCCTTGAATATGTCTCCAGTGTAATGCTAGTGTCTCTTAAGAATATCATCTTCCACAGGCAGCTGGGTATGTTGCCAAAGGTCACTGTTGCTGACTTATTCAGGACAGCAGATATACAGTATTTGTTGGAGCCAGTCGTTGATAAAGATTTATAGTTTCCACACTGCTGTGATTGTTTTCCTCTAAGTCTTGGCTCCATAAATGACCCAATAGGAACTGTTAAAGGATCTTGATGTGTTTCTTAGGCATTATAAAGTGTCAGAGAAGCTTCCAGACGATGTTCCATCAATACTGTCAAAATATTCCCAGAGTGTATGATAGTAACATAGACTGGGGAGATCCACTACAAGGATTGCGCTGATGACTTGGTGTCTATTTGGCCTTTCAGTTAAACCAGGATTACCCTATAAAACACCTTAACTGATGCAAACAGAATTCTCCCTGTATTTAGTCGGCTGTTAATGTATCCTGGATGTTTCCTGGACAAGGTGGCTATCCTTCCAGTCTGATGGTTGTTGTTCCTTTTCCAATACTATCTCAAATAGATAATAAGTCTTCTATGTCAGCCTTGAGGCTCAGGTTGCTATCAGACTCCTGCCTTCCAATCCTTCAGTAGCTAACTCCTCTTGCACTCCTGCCTAATTCTTTATTGTATGACTGTTGAATAGTTCCTCTTGTCTTTTCACTCCCATATATGCTCAAAGTGCATGCTGTTATCGCCCTGTGCTGAAATCCTCTGGACCAAATGCTCCTTGTCTTCGGTATGTGGGCTGTTGTCATCCTCACGTCCTGAAAACAGCAATACTTTACTTGTTGTTATCTTTTCCTGCCTGTAACCATCGAGTTTCACTTATTACTAGAAGGGCAAGGTTGTATTTCCTCATCTTTGTCTTTCTTGCTTCAGACATGATCCATATGTTTCATTTTTAAATGTTACTCTTCCTGCTTGGTTCTGGCCTCCAGAAGCTTCCTGCCAAGAAGACAGATAAAGAAGTGACAGCATTGTGGGAGATCTTTATCATGTTTAGATTTAAACTATTAATTTCAGTCTGTATTCCTCAATTTGTTGACCAGCTCAAAAAAGGTAAAAAAAAAAAAAGTCGATAAATGGGCATCTCAAACACAGTGCAGCTTTTGGAGGTTAGAAAATTATGTGCAAATTAAATCATGTAAGTTAGAGGAAATGTAGTGGCACCATTGGTGCTTTGCAAACTAAAGCTGAAACAATTCCTCAAATGACTTGATTACAATCAAATCCTTGAGGAAAAACTTGGACCTAATGCTTTAATTCATATGGCTGAGCGATGTTTCACAGGGTCAATTACTGCTTTCCAACAACATGGCTATGATTAAAGTGTAAAACAGAAAGACGAAAGATAATTGCAGGAAAATCAGAGGCAAAAATAAAAGAGAAATGCACATACTCCCCACTTAGCACATTTGTTTAACATCCACAATAACTTTGCACAGATATGCATTTCTGATTCTTTCTTGAAACAGCATTAGTTGTGGACATAATCAATCTTTATTTTTAGGGGAACAGGCAGGCAGCAACACGAATCATCAGCCACCAAAAGAATACAGACTAGAGTTGGAAAGATGTCAGCTGAGCAGCTATAATAAAGCCACCACAGATGAAAGTACAAGGTGGATTTCAGCATATGCCCGATTTTTAACAACTGTTGATAAAATAAATGTTCATTTTTAACATTGTTGTCACGTCCTTACAAACCAATCTTGTTGGTGGATATCTGCCTTTCCAGCAAAAATTTCTATGAGGAGCTCGCCTGTATTAAGCTTGATTTTATGTCAAAAATTTTTTATTTCAATTATCAGAGTGTTCGGTTATTGTCTCTCCCTTCACACACAGAACTATGAGCAACATATTTGATTGATTGAATTATAATTTTATTACAATACAATTGTAAAAATAATAAGTATTTATAAAGTAATTTGACCAGATATGTAATTTATTTAATGATTACTAAAATGATTAGCGTGTATGAAAAAGAGTGCTGATGTTGAATTTTTGACAACACAAACATTTTGATGTTTTTGTCCCTTTAACTTTACCCTTACCCTATCTCTTGTGGACACAATGCCTTCGGAGTACTGTTACATTAAAGTGACACTTTATGTATGCTTGGTCTAAATGAAAGAAAAAAATGAAAGACCTCAATCTAAGTCATGTGACTCGAGCCCACATCTCTGCTCATTTCTGCATCATATGAATCTAAAGTTCTTCTTTAACTAAAATAGGCTTACATTCTTTTATTTGTATTCAAAAGCTCTTTCATCTGTAAAAAATAAATTGTGATGCACTTGATGAAACATCCTTGACTTAAAGTTTAATAAAACCAAGTGCTTTAGAAGCTGTTCAAGGTCATAGGCAAACATGTGCTTTGTTTACATATTAGTTGAAACATAAAAAAATTCACATAAGTTCCCATCCTTGTCAGCCAAGCACCATAATAAGGCAAACAATTTCATTTTACCTTTTATTTCTGTGCTTGAATGTATGTTTCTTTATGGATGGAGTACTGTAAAGCAATAATGAATAGTCAATGTCTTTCCTGCAACTGACAGAAGCAGACAAAGTTTGCTATCAGTCTGACGACTACTCAAGGAAAAGCTGGTCAAATAGTTGAGCATATTGGTGCCACAGAAGATTGAATGTTTCCATGTCAAATAAAATATTTCACAGCTACACAGCTAATTACATTCATCAACCACAATGTCTAATTTGTATTAAATACTTTTATATTTTATCAAATTTCTTCCCAACTAAAGAACATTAGAATAAATGTTTCCCTTACATAAAAACCTGTCAACTTTCCAGCCTGAAACTGAGACTCCGACCGCTGTCTAATGCTGACAATTTCTGACCAGCCCTCTTTAAATAAAAAAAAACAAAAAAAAACCTTTTGTCATTTCTTTTGACATCAACACTGTTATGTTATAAAACATAACAAAACTTCTTCTAAACATGTCATAGATAGATAGATAGATAGATAGATAGATAGATAGATAGATAGATAGATAGATAGATAGATAGATAGATAGATAGATAGATAGATAGATAGATAGATTGATTTGGTAATGCAGAATATAAAATAAATTATATAGATGCCTTTACAAGCTGGTCACCCATCAGTCCAAATACATGGATATCACAGAAACATTTTGCTCAGAGGCTATACGTTGGTCTCAAGGCCATTCATGTCAATAGTACAGTGTTCTTTGCTCTGCTTCAGATGTCTTGGAGGAATTGGAGGTTTCTTTTTTTCCGAAATCTGCTGAACACCTTCCTCCAGCTGCATCAGTCGAGCCACATCAGGTGGGATGAGCTTGTGTTTGACTCCTGAGGGTGGTCGAACGTTCCCATTGTTGTTGTGGCAGTTCATTGTTGTTGGGGTCTTCACTGGGATTGTAGCCTCACAGACCAGAGGTACCTGTGGGCCAAGATGAAAAAATATTTACAGTGGCAAATAATAGTTAGTTTTAGCTTTCTTACCATTTGATTAAAACACCTCCAGACAGTTAAATATAATAAAAATGAAAGCCCAACTGTAAAAACCTAAGTATTAAACTCAAGCACAATTTCCCACCAGTACTAAACATGAAGTGACTTAAAAACCTCAGCTAGGGTTTCTCCCTAAACTAAAATATTTTGACTCAATCACTCTTTAGTGGGATGTTTAACAAAACATCTGTTTTAAACACCTAAAATTATAATCCTTGCTTAAAAATCCAATATTTATGTCTTTATGAGACAGACTAGAATTTCTTAAAGAAAGAAATGTGTTACTAGTAAGTCTGAATTTTACAGAACCAACAAATTAGAACCCACCCCATCTCCCTCTTTCATGAAGTCTTTCCTGCAGATGTGTGCCATGATGCCTGTGGCCAAAGCATCCCCCATTACATTAACCATTGTTCGGAATCTGTCTCTGTAAAGACAAAAGAAAACTGGATCAGAAATACAGCAACCATTAAGCAAAAATAAAACTGGTTTGTTCAGCTTGATTTGTTTGTAGATAAAAAAAAAGTAAAAGAAGTATGACTTACAGTGCCCAGTCCACTGCAATGATGAGGGTGATGTCATCAGTAGGCAATCCAACAGATGTCAACACAATCACCATGGTGACGAGTCCAGCTTGTGGTATCCCAGCTGCACCGATGCTTGCTGCCGTTGCTGTGATGCTGGTATACACTTGGAAGGTTAGTATAGTTGCCATATAGCACTAAAATGAGTTAATTACTGTCTGTGTATATTCTGACAATTCACAACAAAAGTCATCTCAATGTAAGAAGACATAAGGATATGGTATTCAATTTTGATTAAACAGAATACAGATCAATCCAGTTAATTTCAAAACAATGCAATCATCATCTATGCTTCCATTCCAATATCTGCTGCTTTTAAGAGATCAGGTCGTTGGGCAAAAGGTCCAGGAGGGAAACCCCAGACATCCCTCTCCCCAGTGATACTCTGGCTCATTGTAATGGATCCCAAGACATGCCAAGGAATACATACTCCCTCCAGCATAATCTGGTTCTGCCTCGGGGTCTATCCCCAGCATGAGATGCCTTGAAAACCTCTACAGGTAGGTGACAAGGAGGCACTCTTATTTGATGTCCAAAGAAATTTAACTGACTTCTTCTGATGCAGAGGAGCAGTGGTCCATCTCCGAGCTCATGACGGACGATGAAACTCTTTGCCCTATTTTTAAGGCTGGCCACCCTATAAACAAAGCTCATTTCAGCAGCTTGTATCTGGGATCTTGTTCTTTTTGCCATGATCCATATACACTCACCGGCCACTTTATTAGGTACACTGTGCTAGTACTGGGTTGGACCCCCTTTTGCCTTCAAAACTGCCTTAATCCTTGATGAAGATTCAACAAGGTACTGGAAACATTCCTCAGAGAGTTTGGTCCATATTGACATGATAGCATCACACAGATGCTGCAGATTTGCCGGCTGCACATCCATGATGCAAATCTCCCTTTCCACCACATCCCAAAGGTGCTCTATTGGACTGAGATCTGGTGACTGTGGAGGCCATATGAGTACAGTGAACTCATTGTCATGTTCAAGAAACCAGTCTGAGATGATTCATGCTTTATGGCATGGCGCGTTTTCCTGCTGGAAGTAACCATCAGAAGATGGGTACACTGTGGTCATAAATCAGACCAGGCAACATTTTTCCAATCTTCTAGTGTCCAATTTTGGTGAGCCTGTGCGAATTGTAGCCTCAGTTTCCTGTTCTTAGGTGACAGGAGTGTCACCTGGTGTGGTCTTCTGCTGCTGTAGCCCATCCGCCTCAAGGTTCGACGTGTTGTGCGCTCAGTGATGCTCTTCTGCATGCCTTGGTTGTAACGAGTATTTGAGTTACAGTTGCCTTTCTATCAGCTCGAACCAGTCTGGCCATTCTCCTCTGACCTCTGGCATCAACAAGGCATTTGCGCCCACAAAACTGCCGCTCACTGAATATTTTCTCTTTTCGGACCATTCTCTGTAAACCCTAGATATGATAGTGTGTGAAAATCCCAGTAGATCAGCAGTTTCTGAAATACTCAGACCAGCCCGTCTGGCACCAACAACCATGCTACGTTCAAAGTCACTTAAATCACCTTTCTTCCCCATTCTGATGCTCGGTTTGAACTGCAGCAGATCGTCTTGACCATTTCTACATGCCTTAATGCATTGAGTTGCTGCCATGTGATTGACTGATTAGAAATTTGCGTTAACATGCATTTGGACAGGTGTACCTAATAAAGTGGCCGGTGAGTGTATAAAGACCGCAGGTAAGGATCAAAACTGGTTTTCACTGGTAATTACAGAGGTTTGTTTGCGAACATGAGTAAAAGAATAGCATCACAAAGACCAAGCAATGCACCTGGCAGAACAGGAAAAAAGTTGTGGAGAACTTTAAAACAGGGTTAGGTTATACAATAATATCCCAAGCTTTGGACATGTCACAGAGCTCTGTTCAACTAGTCCTCTAACAATGAAAAAAGTATGGTACAACTGCAAACCTACCAAGACATGTTTATCTGCCTAAACTGAGGTGAAAACACTTTTCAGATAAGCAGCCAAGAGACCCATTGTAACTCTGGAGGAGCTGCAGAGATTTACAGCTCAGGAATCTGTCACAGGACAACTAGAAGAAATATCCGGCCTTTATTGAGGAGTGGCAAGCAAACCATTGGATTAGGGCTGCAAAATGTAGCGCAAATTCATAGTTATTGGAATATCACTGTGCACATTATGCAAATTGCAAAGAAATGCCTTGACTCTGTTAGCTAAATATTTACCTACCATGCGTTCAGATTGTTTATGCTTGTAACATAGTTGGTGACATTAGTATTTTTATATAACATAAACCTTTAGAAGGTAAAGAGGTGGTGAGTTGCTATTCCTAAGAAAACTACAAACCACTTGTTTCATTGCCAAAACAGCACACATTGATCAGATGCAAGCTTTCAATGAGAGCTAGTTGTTAAAACTGGGCTTATGTCTATGTTTGCTATGAACCTTAATATGCTAAGGGCCTGATCTTCAAAAAATTTGCATGTACAAAAGCGCACGCAAACCTGTTTGCGTCAGCAAAGCTGATCTACAAAGGAGGTCTGATTGCGTGTGCAAAATCAGTGGAACTGAGGACGCAAACCTTTTAGCGTGTCTGCCTTCATGAATATGCAAAACATACCATGATTTTCAAAGCCTGAAACGGTTTGTGGGCGCAATTTTTGCATGTGGATTTAACACGTTTGAGATGCAGGTGCTAACTGGGACACAAAATTGTCTGCTTTCACTTTGGCCTGAAGGAGGTATAAAATTACATATGACAGGGTGAGAGAATCTTCTGTACATGTGCCAACAGATTTGAGTTGTCAAAAAAAAATATTACAAATAGATAAGAATAGAGGATTCTATGTAGAATTATCTAAGCTCTGATTTGGAGCCAATCACAAACAAAAGCCATGATATTTGTCCTATGTTAAAACTCCTTGCAACACTTCATTCAGCATCATTCCAGCATAACATCGCTCTCAGTGATCATCTGCTGAACGCGCACAAACCTGATCCTGGCAAAATGCTCACATAACTGATCAAGTTCGCACAGCCTGTAATCACACATCATGCAAAAGACCCACTGTGTTTTGATGTTGATAATATAATTAATAGGGAAGAACTAAAGACATCATAAGGCAGATAAAATCCTTCATTTGCAAACTGGATGCTAAAATCACTTCTTAGCAGGTGGAAAATCACCATTTTAAGTCTACTTTTCCATGAGGTGACAAAGACAGTGTATGCTTTAACCTTGTCACTAAACTAAACAAATTGCTTTATTGACAGTAACATTATGTCATCGCAGGGCAATCAAGCTGGATCAGTTTGATTATGTTGTGTAAATGTGAGCATATGCCAGGCGAGGGTTTTGTTTATGCAGTACAAATTTCCAGTCTTAAAGTCAGTTACTGTCTGTAACAATCTCGAGTGAAGAGGTCTTCCCAAAGACCTGGAGAAAAAGATATCCGAACCGCACCCCTCAGATTTGTACATGCACACACAAACTCACAATTACCATAAGACAATCTCTTCTGTATATTTGAATAGATTGTATTGTACATATTAAAGATTATGACATTTGTCATAATTTGTGTACTAATGCTGTGATTGTTAATAATTGAAAACCCTGAATAAACACCCTACACCACCATCTAACACATACAGGCCAACAGGGATTTGAGATGGATACCTTTGTTAGTTATTAGATCCTGGCCTCCAGGTGTTTCCCATCAAAATTCTTAATTAAATAATTAATAACTGTCTTTAGACAAGATATTTGCTGAGGTCCTAATAGACTAAAAGACTTAACTGCATCAACAGTGCATTGCATGGGATCCTCAATTCTTTAAATTACCAAAATCTTGTGTTATCTTTAGTAAGTAAGTCAATTTTAGTCATATAGCACCTTTTCAGAGAGAGAATTAAAACATGATTAAAAAGACCAAGTGCAAATGAAGTGATACAAGTCAGTCAGTGACTGACTGACTGAAGTGATACAAATAATTGTAAAATACAATGATGTCCATTTCATCGCATGCAACTGTGTTAAATATTACAGATTAATCATAAAAAATGTTTACTTCCTCTTTTGTTTGTTTTAGACCAACAACATGCTGTTGAAGGTGTATATCTCATGCAGATCTGAAGACTGAAAAAGAGAAGATCCCAACATTCATACAGAGATGAGATTGGTTTTCAGTCAAAGGTCCACCAGTGGCATATGTTGGTCTATCAAGGCCCTGTCTCTCTTCAGGGATAGGTAAGCAGATATTATCAATCTTAACCAGAGGTGGGTAGTTAAGAAAAATGTACGTCTAGAAGTAGTTTTACTGCACCGTACTTTTTACTTCTACTTCAATTTGAAGTAACACTACTCTTACTTAAGTACAATTTCTGGCTACTCGTCCCACCTGTACCGTAAGTACAAATATGTTTTGACCAAATATGTATCACTCGTACGAGTACGAGTACGACATTACCTACTGTAAGTATTGGTTTCAAAGGTTTTATGATTTGGAAAACTAATATTTGGAAACGTGTGTTTCTTCTGCCCCAATTATTACTTCGGAATGATGTGATTTTATTAGAACTGGAAAATCATTTTATATTTTGTCTATTTGATTACAGACCGATTAAACAACACTACTTAAGTACTACTTCAGTAAATAGCCCTTTGGCTGAGTACCTTTTTACTTTTACTTAAGTAATATTTTATCTTTGTCTTAGCTCTTACATCTTGCTGAGATGTTAATAAACACATATCCCCCATTAGTGCTTACACCAGGCAGATATTTGTCAGGTTTGGATTCTGCTGTAGCTGTATGTGTTCTTTTAGCACCTCCATGTATTCTCTGTAATTTTACTTTTTTACCAGCCTTTAACAGGCTAAATGTATGAGAAGTGCTTCAAAACAGATATTTACATCAATTCAGTTCTAAAAAAATACTTTTCTTTTCATTGTCTGATGCAGACCGCTTTGCCAAACATTTTAAAAAACTGTTTACTTTCTTTAAACTGCCTGTGACACACTTTTCACACAAGTGCAGAAATTAAAAGAACAAAACTTACGTATCTGTAAAAACGTCTCTGTATCACTTCATGCTTTTCACAACATTGCAACACTGAATACTTTTTCGACCATTGATAAGTATCTAGAGTCGTTACCGCCTCCTGATAAAGTTATGTTTAGCGCAAATCCGCACGATTGGCCACACATAATTTAAAGTAAGTTTCATAGCCACAACATAGGTAAAAGTCTATAATAAGTTAAATATTGCCTTTTATAGGATAATTAGATAATAGTTATATTACCAAATTATACAATTACGGTATAACAGTAAAGGTAAATTGCAACCTGCATCTAGCAGGTCAAGGCGTGAGAGCGCAGCTTACTGAAGTGGATCCCAGCGCAGAGTGCTGCCACCCAGCTCAGAATCAACTGATCAGCTCATGGTCTTGGCACAGTACTTTCCAGAATTTTATTACAATAGATGTAGATGAACATTATTTATTTACGTGTCAAAAAATGTGCACTGCACACTGGGGCGTGAGTGAGGTTCAAGCCGTCCAAATCCGCCCTGGATATCTGATTCAGCCACAGTAGTCAACGTTGTGTACTCAGTGTTTTTGTTTTCGCACACTGATTTTCTATCACGGCTGGCAGGCCGAGTATGGAATGAACGTTGGTCTTGACCACTACACGCAGCACAACCCACAATTAAGCAAGTTTTCCCAATAGTTAAATTGAATGGTCTGGAGATTTGCTTCACTGATCACGCTGAAACAACAAAAACAGGCTGCAGCTGCCACTCAAGATGGCGAACGCAAAGTGCGGTCACGTAACTGCAACGTCATTTGAAAACCCCCCACTGGATGGCTGTCTGCACGTCGCAGCACTTGCCATCTGATAACAGCTGACTTCCTTCTTGTGACTCTGCTGCATCTCTCTCTGATAGTGACTGAAATATTTCTGAAGAAATATCAGATTATCTGCTGCTGTCTATGTTGTCAGCAATTGTAGCAGCAGTCAGTTTACGTACCAGGGTTCCCCTTCTATGTCATAAAACAGCTCAAAGGAGTAGTCTGGAGGTGCGTTTTTAGTGAAATGTATGACCACATATCTCAACAACTGTTCATTTCAGTGGCCTACATTTACTCTTTAAATTTCTTTAAAACTTTATAAATCTAATTAGATTTATCATGAAAATTCAATGTCACAGGCACTTTAAAGTCAAAGGTTTACATATACAAAGCCTTTAAACTATTTTGGACATTGCAATATATTATTTTTTTTTATCTTCCACCTCAGCCATGGACCCTTTCTGCTTCTACATGTTTGCCTTCAAGCAAATCAGATGAAGGTTCCAGTGCTGTGGAAGACCTCCTGTCTGGTTCTGGTACCAAAGAAAACTCAGCCATCAGTCCTCAATGACTATAGACTTGTTGCCCTGACATCCCACATCATGAAGGTCCTAGAGAGACTCCTGTTGGCCCACCTGAATAAACAAACAATAAACTATCAGGACCCTCTCATGTTTGCTTATCGCTGTGGAGTTGAAGAAGCCATCATACACCTGCTTCAACAAACCCACTGTCATCTGGACAAAGCCAGCAGCACTGTGAGGATCATGTTCTTTGATTTCTCCAGTGCATTTAACACAATTCAACCTGATTTGCTTTGTCAGAAACTCCAGAAGACTCAGATGGAGCCTCAATGGCTCCGATCCCTTGGATCAAACACTACCTGACAAACAGACCACAGTATGTGAGACTGAAGGGTTGTCTGTCTAACCAGGTAGTCAGCAGCACAGGAGCACCACAGGGGACTGTACTCTCACCATTCCTCTTCACTCTGTACACCTCAGACTTCCAGTACAAGACAGACTCCTGTCATCTGCAGAAATACTCAGATGACTCTGCAGTTGTGGGGTGGATCAGAGATGGACAAGAAGATGAGAACAGGAAGCTGGTGGACCACTTTGTGGTATGGTGTGGAAACAATCATCTCATCTTGAACGTGAATAAAGCAAAGGAGATGATTGTAGATTTTAAGAGAAACAGGGATAGGTCAAACACTATTTCCATCATGGGAGAAGAAGTGGAGGTGGTGGAGGAGTATAAATATCTCGGTGTTCACCTGGACAACAGACTGGAGTGGAGATGCAACTGTGAAGCCGTCTACAAGAAGGGACAGAGCAGACTGTACTTCCTGAGGAAGCTTAGGTCCTTCAATGTTTCCAGCAAGATGCTGCAGATCTTCTGTAAGTCTGTTGTGGAGAGTGTGATCTCTTCTGCCATCATCTGCTGGGGTAGCAGCATCAGAGCCAGGGGCTTAAAGAAGCTCAATAAGCTCTGTTCTAGGGACTCCTATGGAAGCTCTGGAGATCATTGTACATAGGAGAATTCTTCATACATTATGGAGAACTCTGAGCATCCTCTTCATCAGACTGTTGTAGAACAACAGAGTGTCTTCAGTCAGAGGCTTCTTTAGATCTGCTGTAAGACAGACCTCTACAGGAGATCCTTCCTGCCCTCAGCCATCAGCATCTACAACGGCTCTCATTTACCCTTGGGAATATTAAATTATTTTTGAATTTGAATTGAATTTCATGGTTTTGTAAGCATCTGAGTTAACTGAAGAAACACCAGTGATTTAATTTAAGGCAACACCTCAAACACAACTTGTCCTTGTATGACATCTTCAAACAATCTAAAGACACCTCGCAAGCTATAAGGAAGAGAATTGTGGACCTACATGTTAGTTTTGTTGGTAAGGAGGATCCAGATGCAGTCAGACAGTAGGCAGAGGCACAGCAAAACTAAAAAGGTTTGAATGATACAAACCGAAGGTTTCAATAACAAAGTCCAAAACCTAAAGGTGAAGTGTCAAAAATGAGCAAAATCCAGAGACAATCAGATGAACTAGCTGAGACGGAATTAATCTAATGTCTATTTTTAGCCTGAGGAGTAAACTTTAACTCAAGTACAAAAATCACAAAAATGTTTCACGGTACACATTACAATATAACTAAAATTAAAACATATTAAAAGACAAAGAACAAATGAAAAAATACAAATAATTAAATACAAATATTATTAAGGCTGCAAGCAGCTCAGCACCATTAAGGCTTGTGTCGTGAGTGCTTGGGTAATGTATTGTGCAGGTCGCCACTAGACGATACTGTGAGCAAGCCTTGACATTACATTTAGTCAGGTTGAGTTCTACTCCAGTGAGAAATATTCAAAATTTGTTTGAAATCCATCCTTCCCAATGGAAGGTTTGGTCACTTCGTGTTTGGTGGCGAAGGGTTAATGAAGACTCCCTGTCGTGTTTTGAAAATGTCATCTAAAACTATTATCTGTTATTAGACAAAGTTTGAAACGTGTACAGACTGTCAAGGAAGGTCAATCACCATCATCCTTTAATATTTTGTTGTTTCACACATACACTGATACATAGACATACACACAATCTCACAAACTCACATTAAGGATTATTTGCAAATGTAAATCTTGTGAATATAATGGTAGTTACTTGACAATAGTGTTGAAGTTTACACGAGTGAATAATCCTTACTTATATTATATATATTTTTTTATAAATTATATGTTAATGTACTAAACTCTACTGTGTTTTTTAAAAATGTGTTGTGTCATCATCAGTAGCCTCTGAATCTATACATTTGGTAGACTGCTCTGTAAATCGTACCAGTTTCAGAACGACACATCCAGACATGACCAGACTTGTTCCTACAGTGTAGTCTTAAAGCTGCACTGCAGGAGACATAAATCACAAACAATACTCTGAGAGGTGATTAGTGAAATATGACAGGAGGAGACTAATTAAACAGCAGCTGAGTAAAAACCAGAGACAGAGGGACACTAATGGAAAGAATAATTGTGCTAAAACAAAACAAAACAGAACAACCCAAAAATATTGTTATGTCCCTTTCAATTTCTGAAAAAAAATTCCTGATTGAAAGCAAGTTGAACCAAAGCCAAACTCCTTGTTTGTGCGGACAAACTTGGCAAATAAAGCCAAGTCTGATTCTGATTTCGGACCCCCAGGATACAAAACAGGAAGTATATTGACCCAAGTCGGACCCCGGGTGGCAGACAATGAACATGGCACTTCGGTCGATAAGGGCCAGAAGAGAAAGACAGGAGTTGACACAAAGGCGGGCCGTCCTCAACCCCCTCGTCAGTGACAGAAGCAGTGGTTTTGGTTGTAGCGGCTTGTGATGAGGCGCAGACTGAGATGCAGACTTATGACAAGAGGAGTCATAGAAGGACGCGTGAGACGAAGCACAGAGAGAGGCAGAGGTGGATACTTTACGGTAGACAGCAGTAAAGGCATCACCCATTGATCACCCAAAGATAGTTAAGGCATCACTGATCAAACCCTCAAAGAGAGTTAAGGCATCATTGATTGAACCCTTTACGACAGCAGTGGAGGCATCGGCAAACGACTGTTGCATAAATCAGTGCTAATTTAAATTATAATGCCATATAATTCCTAAGTAAATCAGCCTCATTCATTTCACCATTTATTAAGCAAACTGTTTATGAATCTGACGTGAATTATTGTTTTTTTCCATTAAATGATCAATTAACATGCACTCAAAAAGCCAAGTAGTCCAATCTACTGTGACTATGACTTATTTCAACCAGAGAGTAGGAGAATTAATCTAAAAACTAGGGAAAGAATCACAATGAGCTTTCAATTGGATCAAAGTAGAAATTTGGTCCGGTATATTATTAAATAAAACTATTAAAACTGTTTCTACTAATAGGAATCAAAGTTTCTGAAATACTGAAGGAATGTTCAGTAATCAGTAGAATTTTTAAGTATGCTCAAACTGTCATTTTATCAGATTTTCATGAAACCTTTATGCTATGCAAGCGTTTTGCAGCAAAAGGGACTTATGCACTTTAGAAAATAGACGGCATCATAAGTAAAGAACATTATCTGGAAATATTTAAGGAATGCCTCAAGACAATAACCAAGAAGCTAAAGCTTCAAAAGGCGCAATGGTATTACCAAATACAGAATGATACTAAGCACATCACCAAACTGGTGGCTTAGAGACAACAAAGTCATTGTTTTGGACAGTCTTTGCCAGACAGTCTGAAAACAAGCCTTTTTAAACAGTTTATGTATAACCCCAGTTCCAATGAAGTTGGGACATTATTTAAAACGTAAATAAAAACACAATAGAATGATTTGTAAATCCTGTTCAGCCTATATATGCAATTGAATAAACAGGAAAGACAAGATATTTAAAGTTAAAAAACTCTAAATAATAATTAAACTTTATAGTTTTTTTTTAATATTGAGTCATTTTGAATTTGATTCTTGTACCACTTTCCAACAAAGCTGGGATAGGGGCAACAAAAGACTGGAAAAGTTGAGGAATGCTCAAAAAACACCTGTTTGGAACCTTCCACAGGTGAACAGGACAATTGGAAACAGGTGAGTGTCATGATTAGGTATAAAATGGAGCATCCCTGAAAGGCTCAGTCATTCACCAGCAAAGATGAAGCGATGTTCAACACTTTGTGAACAACTGCGGAAACAAATAGTCTAACAGTTTAAGAATGTTTCTCAATGCACAATTGCAAGGAATTTAAGGAATTCATCATCTACACTTCATAATATCATCTAAATATTCAGAGACTCTGGATAAATCTCTGCACATAAGCAGCAAGGCTGAAAACCAACATTGAATGCCCATGACCTTTGACCCTCAGGAGGCACTGCATTAAAAGACAGACTAGAAACTGGAAAGAATAACAAAACTACTGTAACGATATCAGCACGTGGGCTCAGCAACACTTCAGAAAACCATTGTCAGTTAACACAGTTCATCGCTACTACAAGTGCAAGTTAAAACTCCACAATGCAAAGCTAAAGTGCGCTGTGGTCTGATGAGTCCACATTTCAAATGGTTTTTGGAAATCATGGGCATCGTGTCCTCTGGGCCAGAGAGGACTATCTGAATTGTTATCAGCCCAGAGTTCAAAAGCCAGCATCTGGGATGGTATGGGTGTGTGTTAGTGCCCATGGCATGAGTAACCTGCACATCTGTGAAGGCAACATTAATGCTGAAAGGTTTGGAGCAACATATGCTGCTATCCAAGTAACTTCTTTTTCAGGGATGTTCCTGCTTATTTCAAGAAGCCACAGTCTGCACATGTTTGTGGGGCTTCATAGTAAAAGACTGCAGGTACTAGACTGGCCTGCCTGACGTCCAGACCTTTCTCCCATTGAAAATGAGTGAAGCATTATGAAGTAATGCAAAATACGACGGAGACCCCAAACTGTTGAGCAACTGAAGTAGTACATCAAGCAAGAATGGGACAGAATTCCACCTACAAAGCATTTTTAATCTTCATAATTAATTACTAATGTCATTTAAATGTGCTTATAAAGCTAATGCAATTTGATATCACTAACCTGATAGTGATGATCTGTCCAAAGTCCAGCTCGTAATTATTAACTTGTGCAATGAAGATGGCTGCCACAGCTTCATAAAGGGCAGTACCGTCCATATTGATAGTGGCACCCACTGGGAGCACAAATCGTATGATGCGCCGGTCAATGTGATTGTTCTCTAACAGGCACTTAAAAGTTATAGGCAAAGTGGCAGAGCTGAAGAAGACAGAAAACAGGACCGAGAGGTCATACTTTTAGATAAAAAAAAATCCATAACAAGTTCAAATCCGTTCATGGTTTCCAAAAGCAAAAAATAACTAAGAAAACCTTTTAACTGATGACCAGATAAAAATGTGTTTCTTTTGAAAACATTTAGCATGTAAGAGATGTACTTTGGTCATTGAAGACACTGAAAACAGACACAACTTTGAATGTTTTTAAATGTACTATTTGTTTCTTTACCTGGAGGAAGTTGCCAGGGCTATAAGCAATGCTTGCAGGATTCCTCGGATGTAAACGATGGGGCTCTTTTTGGTGATGAAGAAGTACATGGCAGGCAGGATGAACAAGCCATGCAACACCAGACCAAACACCACGGTGATGGCATAAAAACCCAGCTTCTTCCCCATTGCAGAGGGATCACTCATCTCAAGGATTTTACCAGCCACCAGGAAAACGATGCCAAATGGAAAGTACCTGGCAGGATGAAGCGCAATCACGTTAAAGTCAGCCAGAGTTTTTTATGAATGCAAACATTAGGATTAGGACGGACAGCAAAACAACTAATAAGTAAATATAAGTATATATTTTTGACCCTTTCTTATAGGATAAAGACTATTTTACGGTCTCCACAACCTATTTAGAAAAATGGCTGGATCTGCTTATTTAGAAAACCTTCAGTGTGACGGCAATCATGACTCTTACACTCTCTTACTATTGGGCACTTTGATTGTTTCATGCTATTTTGTATGCCCACATGTTCTCCTGCACCATCACCAAGCTGTAGGTCAGCAGACTGTTTCTCAGCCATGGCCTTGTCAGATTGCAGGTACAAGCTAAAGGTTGAGGCCGTGCTGCCATGATGCTGTAGCTGTGGAGGGGACATCTCAGCTATGTTGTTTCCATAACTACTTTGTGATTTAAATGTTTTCCTATATATACATTCACATGTCTCTTTATTAGGTACACTTGTTCATTTGATTTGAAAGGGTATTTAAGAGATTTTGGATGTGGCATGGTTGTGGCTGTTCTGAGTGCTTCAGAAACTGCCGATCCACTGGAATTTTCACCTTAATCATCTCTTGAGTTTATAGAGAATGGTTGGAAGAAAACAAAGATAATGTGTGGTTGAATATGCTTTTTGGTGTCAGATGAGATCAACAGGTAGACTGGTTTGAAATGATACAAAGGCTCAAATAATCCTTTGCCACGACCAAAACATGCTTAATACCATCCATTAGTCAGTGAGCATGTGTGGCCTTTCAGAGCCTCCATCATTGCTTACATCCTTAAAGTGGCGGGAACATAACACTGCCTTAATAGTGAAGCACCACAGCCTTGCAAGACTAACTTTCTGCATGATCTATAATCCTAATGTGCTTTGCACGATTCCTGCTTCATTAAAATCAGTTCACTTCAGTCTTCCTTACAGAGTATTCAAATCACAATATAATTCATCACTGAGTCCTTGACACTTTCTTCACTGAAGTCTATAGAATCTAAACTCTTTTCTTTAAGTAAATTAACCAAAACATTCAGCAAAATTCATATGGTTTAATTTTCTCTGTCTGCAGTATGACAGGAAACTTTTAGCGTCTCTATAGAACATGTTTTCTTTGAATCTGGTAAACTGTATTTTAAATACATCTTCAAGTACAACGTGTTTTAAAGAGGTCCTTACCATATGACAATGGCAACAATTCTAAGAACTGCTTCATTGAGACTTTGGCAGAAGTTTACCAAGGCGCTGCCATTGGGACCCATTCTTCCTAACATAATACCTGTCAAAAAACATAATACAATGTTCAGACCTATGGAAGGAAATTTGAGAATTCAAAGCATGTCTGTCTGCAGGATTTAATGAAAATCCAGAGACAGTTGGACTTCTTACCCATGGTGGCCGAAAAGATAACAATGCCGAGGACATTCATTCCATCACTCGTTCCTTCACGAGTGCGTACCAGCACATCCGGAGGCGGAGTCAGGTCAAGAGCAAAGTTTTGGATGTCACTGCCATTATCATCCTGGATGCCATAGATTAGCGGCCGCCTCGTGGTGGACTCTGATTGGGCCTGACTCACCGTTGGCTTTGGCTTCACAATGAGCTGGCTCCTTGTTTGGTACTGTTGTCAAGGGGAGACAGAGATGTTTTTTATAAGGTTGAATAACTCATGCTAAAGTTAAAGTTTACTCTCTTTCTGTCCTAGGATTTTATGAACCAGCACATAGAAAAATTAATTGTTCGGGGAATTTTAAGATGGTGGTGTAGGGACCGGGAGTGCTGGTAAAACAAAGTAACTGATAACTTCATTTAACCCTGCTAAAGACCCCTACCCCATTCACTCACTGATTGACCAGCTTGAAATGAGCAGTAATAGCTACTTCTTTACACAAGACGTGCGGCCATGGAGAAAACCCCCGCTTTGGACACTGATGTGAACCATAATAAGAATGGAGCATTAAATTCTCAAACAACTGTGTAGGAGAAAAGGGGCTCAGCCCCCCGTTAGCACGGCCCGGACTGACGTTACTTTGTACTGCTGGGGATCCCACTTGCTCAATCCTCTCTATGTTTGAGAGGGGGACAGTGTTGCGCTCTGCGCTTGACAGTGTGTACCTTAAGTACCCAGTTTTATGTTCTCATTGTTCATTGTATGTTCTTTTTGGCCCTATGTTTAATATAATGCTCGCAACTTTGAGTTATGACACATGCCTTGTTACCTTACTTTCAAACTACTTCTATGTCTAGACTTAAAATTTGTACTTGAAATGTCAAGGGAATACACATGCCTATTAAACGAATGAGGGTTCTAAATTATCTGAGAAAGGAGAGGGTACAAGTAGCACTATTGTAGGAGACCTACTTAAATGACGGTGAACATCTAAAACTGCAGCGGGGGGGATTTTGGTCAAGTTTATTTCTCATCTTTCACATCCAGGAGCAGTGGAGTGGCTATTTTAATATAAAATAGTTTTCCTTTTATATTTCTGAGATGTATAAAGGATAGATTGGATTGTTATGTAATTTTGAAGGGAACCCTTTGGAGAAGAAATTTCAAAACTAAATATCTTTAATCCACCCGGCCATCTGACATGTATTATCCTCTGCATTCTCTGAAGTTGTTAATCTTGCTACTAAACACAGCATCATGGGAGGTGATTTTAATTGCCATCTTAACCTGATTATAGACAAATCTCCACCTGGTAAACCTGTACTCTCCCACCATGTAGTATGGTGGTATGTTAATGCATTTTCTGAGGACATGGATTAGAGAGATGTGTGGAGAGCTCAGCGTCTTGCTGATAAAGAATATACTTTTTTCTCAAATGCTTCACAGTCGTTCACCAGGATAGACTACTTTCTGCTTCCCATGCTTTATTATGCTTTGTTATTTGTTGCTCTATGGGCCCAATTATAATTTCTGAACATGCTGCTGCGTTTTTACAATATAACTTATCACACCTATTAATTAGAACTAAGTATTGGAGATTTGACCTCCTTGTATTAACAGATGATAACTTTTCTTTATATTTTAGAGAAAGAAAATAAAGAAAATGGATGCAGAAAAAGAAGAAAATGAGGAAAAAGGAGGACTTCTTTTCTTCACTGAATCTTCCTCGTTTGTCAGAACGGCAGAAAATAACTCTTGATACCCCTTCATCTAAGAAAGAGGTACTAAATGCAATTAAAGGGTTGCAATCTGGCACGTCCCCTGGTCTGGATGGACTAAGTGTGGAATTTTATCTAGAATTCAATGACATATTAATTGACCCGCTGTTGAATAAGTTTAATGACTCCTTGGGTAAAGGCACATTACCACAGTCCCTGAGAGAACCAAATTCCTTGATTTAAAAAAAAGATAAGACTCCAGAAGATTGTTCATCATGTAGACCTATTTCTCTACTAAATGTAGACCAAAAATTCTGTCAAAGTGTTAGCAATCAGATTGGAAAAATTGCTACCCATCTTAATAAATGAGGACTAAAGTAGGTTTATAAAAGGTCAAAATTCTCATAATAATATGCGCCGGTTATTTAAATATAATTCAGTATTTTCAACACCCCTCTAAAAGCCGTCTTGTGCTTTCCCTAGATGCCGAGAAGGCGTTCGACCGCACAGAGTGGTCGTACCTGTTTTATAGCCTGAATAAGTTTGATCTAGGAACAACCTTAAGAAATTAGATTAAAATCCTGTATGAAAACCCTCTGTCAGCAGTACTTACAAACTGGTTACGTTCTCCCTACTTTAGTATTTCTAAAGGAACAAGGCAGGATTGTCCTCTTTTGCTGCTGCTTTTTGCTGTTGTGATTGTCAGGAAGGATAGCAATACTAGTGGTCTCAGACTCGCACATAGAGAACATAAAATTACACTTTATGCTGATGACCTTCTGATTGTTGTGACTGATCCTGAGACCTCCATTCCCTGCCTTATTGAGACAATTAATGTTTTTAGTAGTTTTTCGGGCTACAAGATCAATTTTACCAAGTCTAGAGCCATGTCTCTGGGCCTTCTGAACATGAAACAGGCTCCTATGAGACCCTTTCTTTTCAAGAAAAATATTTAATAAAAAAAAAAAAGATAATAGGTTTCAAAATTGGGCTGAGGTTTATCTAAACTACAAGACTTTTTAAGGGGCCTATTCTTATGTCCTTTAACCAGTTAACAGAAAAAAATTATATTTCTAGGAGTGATTATTAGTAGTACTTACAGGTGAGGGACTTTATTCGGAAGGATATGGCAAATTCGGTGCCTCAGGACATGTCAGACATGGAGGCAAATCTTTCTTACAGTCTACTAGTCAGTAATATTTTTTATATTAGTCTAAAAGATTATTTTACACTTAACACCTTACATTTAAAGGAACTGTGGGAGAGAGAACTTAACTGTGTTTTTACTGAGGATGAGTGAAGAGATATATGGTGTAATATGAAAATGTTATGCATTTGTAATAAAGTTAGAGAAACTCCGCTCATGATTCTTCATTTGGTCCATATTTCTCCTTATCTGCACTATAAATTTAGACCTGAATCTCTGTGCTTAAAGTGTAAAATTGAGTCTGGTACCCGCACACACTGCTTTAGGTCTTGCTGAAAGGTGCAATTATTTTGGCAGATGGACAGCATCTTCTTTACTAAGTAAAATTTTAGCCCTTTGTTTCTGTCGCTTGGGTTAGTTGACCCCGTCGTCACCAACAAATAAATATATATATACAGTGTAAATATATATATACAGTGTATATATATATATCTATATATATATATTATACAGTATATTATATGTATATATATATATATACAGTATGTATATATATATATATATATATATATATCATATATATATATATATATATATATAATATATTATATATATATATATACACATGTATACATATACATACTGTATATATATATATATAATACATTATATATGGTTGGCCAATGAAACTGAAACACCTGGTTTTAGACCACAATAAATAATTTATTAGTATGGTGTAGGGCCTCCTTTTGCGGCCAATACAGCGTCAATTCGTCTTAGGAATGACATATACAAGTCCTGCACAGTGGTCAGAGGGATTTTAAGCCATTCTTCTTCCAGGATAGTGGCCAAGTCACTACGTGATACTGGTGGAGGAAAACAATTCCTGACTCGGTCCTCCAAAACACCCCAAAGTGGCTCAATAATATTTAGATCTGGTGACTGTGCAGGTCATGGGAGATGTTCAACTTCACTTTCATGTTCATCAAACCAATCTTTCACCAGTCTTGCTGTGTGTACTGGTGCATTGTCATCCTGATACACGGCACCGCCTTCAGGATACAATGTTTGAACCATTGGATGCACATGGTCCTCAAGAATGGTTCGGTAGTCCTTGGCAGTGACACGCCCATCTAGCACAAGTATTGGGCCAAGGGAATGCCATGATATGGGAGCCCAAAACATCACTAATCCACCCCCATGCTTCACTCTGGGCATGCAACAGTCTGGGTGGGACGCTTCTTAGGGGCTTCTCCACACCGTAACTCTCCCGGATGTGGCGAAAACAGTAAAGGTGGACTCATCAGAGAACAATACATGTTTCACATTGTCCACAGCCCAAGATTTGCGCTTCTTGCACGATTGAAACCAACGTTTGGCATTGGCATGAGTGACCAAAGGTTGGACTATACATCCCGGCCGTGTATATTGACCCTGTGGAGCTCCCGACGGACAGTTCTGGTGGAAACAGGAGAGTTGAGGTGCTCATTTAATTCTGCCGTGATTTGGGCAGCCATGGTTTTATGTTTTTTGGATACAATCCGGGTTAGCACCCGAACATCCCTTTCAGACGGCTTCCTCTTGCGTCCGCAGTTAATCCTGTTGGATGTGGTTCGTCCTTCTTGGTGGTATGCTGACATTACCCTGGATACCGTGGCTCTTGATACATCACAAAGACTTGCTGTCTTGGTTACAGATGCGCCAGCAAGACGTGAACCAACAATTTGTCCTCTTTTGAACTCTGGTATGTCACCCATAATGATGTGTGCATTTCAATATTTTGAGCAAATCTGTGCTCTTACCCTGCTAATTGAAAACCTTCACACTCTGCTCTTACTGGTGCAATTTTGCAATTAATGAAGACTGGGCTACCAGGCTGGTCCAATAAGCCATGAAACCTCCCACACTAAATGACAGGTGTTTCAGTTTCATTGTCCAACCCCTGTATATATATATATTATATATAAAATAATTATATATATAATATATATATATATATACAGTATATACAGTATATATTTATGAATAAGGGGAGGGTGTTACATTTCCGGGAATTTCCTGAAACTGTCCATGGGATATTGAGGAAACGTAACTGGAATTAATTTGAATTTGGGGGTAATTTAAACAAAGGGTCATATCTAAACATAAAAATATCCATTTTGTTTAATGATAGGCTGGTATGCAAGCTAAATAGTGCAATTAAAAACAATGTATTTCAGCAAATGTATTTGTCAGCAGACCTTTAGTTTTAACCCCTTGTTAAATATTTTAGCAAATTTCTTTCAAACCACTTGAGGTCTTAATGCAGATGGTATATGTATCCTACTAATGTCAGTAAATCCATATTCAATAAATACCAAGGATCACTTTGAAAACACTTTGGTCCCGTATAGCAGTCAGTACCCAATCATGCCTAATTTACATGTTAATAACTTAAAATGTATTTCTATGTGATTAACTATATTTAAATAATAAAATTATTAAATAATTATATAGAGATTAAATAATCTCTTCTAAAATTATTTTAGAATAATTTCTCATCCCCTGACCTCACTATGTATTTGGTCGATGGAATTGTGCTAGCTATATCTGGATTTAGCTAGCTATGGACAGTCTGAATACATTTTCATAATATTTGCACACTACTGTAATGGACACTGCCTCTTGCCTATTGACTGTTCGAGAAAAGCACCAGGCACAGGCACCAGTCCCTCTTAACTGTATTATTCCCACTAATATTTAATATGTCTGTTAAAAGCCCATATTCCCTTTGATTTCCATAAGTTTTTATGAAATTAGATGAATTCCAGAAAATTTCTGTGGTTCCAGCTTGGTTTTAAAAAATTAAACATTATTTATTAGACGAAAACAAAATAAGGGACCTAGATCAGTCTACTGTCAAAAGAGTAACATTTGTACCATGACTCTCATCTTACCTGCTGAAACGTGGCCTGGACCAGATTTGATGGGAACATATTTCTGAAAGAAAGAAAGAAAGAAAGAAAGAAAGAAAGAAAGAAAGAAAGAAGGAAAGAAAGAAGGAAAGAAAGAAGGAAAGAAAGAAAGAAAGAAAGAAAGAAAGAAAGAAACTGTAGTGAAATCTATTTTTTATATTCTTATATTCACTCTTAACAGTTGAACACACTCGACTGAATCATTTTTGCGCTTCAACCTGTTAGCACGACAATGAGACATTTTAGGCAGATTTAAAAGAGAACAGTCTTTCAGTGATTAATCGACAGCTGTGGAGTTGTTTCAAGCAAACATACTTAATCTCACAAAAAACCCAGATTAAAATGAACTCATTAACTGAAGGCCCATTACCTTGTCCCTCCAATGTAATAAAACTACCCTCGACTTTATTAAACTTTTCCTTTGGTGTTTTGTTGAATGCAGAAGCTGAATGTATGCAACGGAGGGATTAGAAGCCACAACTAGTGTTTACATTGTCACAGAAAGATGCCTTGTTTAACCCTAACTGAAACGTCATCCTTACTTTTTATAAATATCTTTGGTTTCCCAGAATTAACTAAGCTGAGCATTATCCCATTCAAATAAAGAATGTCTTTAAGACTAAGTCTCTTTTTACAGACAGTGTCATGTCTCATGGACACCATCACATAACTTGTACTCGTACTCATCGTCTTCCGCTTATCCAGGACCGGGTCGCGGGGGCAGCAGACTCAGCAGAGACACCCAGACATCCCTCTCCCCAGACACCTCCTCCAGCTCCTCCGGGGGGAGCCCAAGGCGTTCCCAGGCCAGCCGAGAGACATAGTCCCTCCAGCGTGTCCTGGGCCGTCCCCTGGGCCCCCTCCCGGTGGGACGTGCCTGGAACACCTCCCGAGGAAGGCGTCCAGGAGGCATCTGGTATAGATGCCCGAGCCATCTCAACTGGCTCCTCTCGATGTGGAGGAGCAGCGGCTCTACTCCGAGCCCCTCCCGGATGGCCGAGCTCCTCCCCCTATCTCTAAGGGAGTGCCCGGCCACCCTACGGAGGAAGCTCATTTCAGCCGCTTGTATCCGGGATCTTGTTCTTTCGGTCATGACCCAAAGTTCATGGCCATAGGTGAGGGTAGGAACATAGACCGACCGGT
The DNA here is from genome assembly GCA_036173005.1 of Crenichthys baileyi. Classification (NCBI taxonomy): domain Eukaryota; kingdom Metazoa; phylum Chordata; class Actinopteri; order Cyprinodontiformes; family Goodeidae; genus Crenichthys; species Crenichthys baileyi. The sequence continues at coordinate 36,280 of JAHHUM010001369.1, read as the reverse complement.
AAATAGAGAGCTTCACTTTTCAGCTCAGCTCTCTCTTCACCACAACGGACCGGCACAGCGCCCCCATTACTGTGGCAGCTGCACCGATCCATCTGTCGATCTCCCGCTCCATTCTTCCGTCACTCGTGAACAAGACCCCGAGATACTTGAACTCCTCCACTTGAGGCAGGAACTCCCCTCCAACCTGAAGAGGACAAGCCACCCTTTTCCGGTCGAGTACCATGGCCTCTCACTTGGAGGAGCTGATCTTCATCCCAGCCGCTTCACACTCGGCTGCAAACCGCCCCAGTGCATGCTGTAGGTCTTGGCTAGACGGGGCCAGCAGGACCACGTCATCTGCAAAAAGAAGAGACGAAATCCACTGGTCCCCAAACAAGACCCCCTCCGGCCCTTGGCTGCGTCTAGAAATCCTGTCCATAAAAGTTATGAACAGGTCCGATGACAAAGGACAGCCCTGCCGGAGTCCAACATGCACCGGGAACAGGTCCGACTTAGTGCCAGCAATGCGGACCAAACTCCTGCTCCACTTGTACAGGGACCGGATGGCCCCTAATAAGGGCCCCCGAGTCCATACTCCTGGAGCACCCCCCACAGGGCATCACGAGGGACACAGTCGAATGCTTTCTCCAGGTCCACAAAACACATGTGCACATAACTTCTCATGAAACTCTTAAAATACTGAGAAGGCAACTAGTTTTAATGAAAACCTTATTTGTGCTGAGTCAAAAAGGACCCATTGCTTACAAGGTCTGAACATAATGGTTGCCACTGTCAACTTAAGAGTGGGGTCAGCAGCTTATGGCTTGACTTTCTATAAAGTATAGATGCCCTGAAAAGCTGCTCATGTGAAAACCAGGGACGTCCATACAATACAAGCTCCTAAGCAGCCTTCACAGGAAAGAAAGTGGACTGTCTCAACTGTGGTCCTGTGAGGGGAGATAAATGTGCTAAAAAAAAACAAAAAAACATGATCTATTAGATCATTCAATAATGACAAGATTATGATAAGATTTGTATTCTAAATATAAAACAGAATCAGTTTTTACTGTTTTTTAAATTTATTTTTAGATTCTAAATCAAGAATTTGAAACAATTTCAGGCGATCTTCACTGTGAGACGGGTTGAATTCCCTTCTGGGACATTCCTGCTGTCCTCTTGTAAAGATGGCAGGGTGGTTGTTTCTTTTCAAAATTACTTTATAAGCTTTTAGTGAAAGTTTCTTTCTAACTGTGTGTTGGAAACAGTGCTGGCTCTGAAAATCTGATTCTTTTTGCCCTGACTGTTTTTATAGATGCATCACAGTCATGAGTGTCCTATTAATGTTATTTGAACTGCTGATTTTACAGGGTGGCATGGGTTTACAACTATCAGCTTTTGAATAAGAGCAGGGTGCACAATTGTGAAATGTTAAAATTTTAGTCTATTCCTCACAGGATCAGATTAATATATACAAGCTACCTCCCAAACTACCCCCCTTTACATGATAGGAAATTGGTTAGGATGTTCAGGGAAAACATAGAAACCTATCATTATCTTCAAACAGCTAGATGCTTAAAACTTAACTCAACAGCACACTTGAAAAAAGTTAAGATCAGGTTTAATGTTGGACTGACGACCTTCTCCAGGGTGTACCCCACCTAATGACCATTGGACGCGACTCTGCAAAGAGAAATAAGTATAGATGATGGATCGATGAATGCATATAGCATTTGGATGTGATATATATACTGCAAACTAGGAAATTAACTATTGAAATAAATAATTGCAAACTAAATTTATTACAATGAGTGTGTAAACTTCTGGGTCCAAATTTAAATATGTAACTTTTTCCCAAAATGCATGTAGGTAAAGTACATTAGAGCAGAAAGACTTATTTGGTAGGACAGTTTGAACTGCTCATTTTCCTTTGCAAACATTCATGAATTGGGCCAAAGAGAAAACATTGGTTTCCCTGTATATTCAAGGAGCAAAACAGGTTTGCACACAGCTTCTCTTTGAAGAAAATCTAAATGAAGTTAGATAAACACTAAAACTAATCAACGACAAGCTACCTCACATCACATATTTTAAAAATGATGTACTCACCAATCCAAATGATTGAGTTTAGGTTTTCCAACTACTTCCATGCCACAGACGTATAACATTTTTTATATATTTTTTTTATTTTAAACCTTTATTTTCCAGGAAACAAGTCAATTGAGATTAGTAATCTCTTTTATGAGGATGTCCTGGCCAAATCCAGCAGCTAAGACTGCAGGCTGCTTCTCCAAAAATTTGTGAAAGAAAGGGTCCCTCTCAAGAGTTAGTGAATTCCATTATGGTACCCTGACAGAATGCCACCTCTGCATTGAGACCAGTCATGAAATTTGCTTGCTACTAAATATTCCACAGCCAACTGTTAGTGGTATTAAAACAAAGCAGCAGTGATTACAAACAACAGTGCAAGACCACGTAAAATCAAAGGGAGGGGTGAATGCTGAGACAGAGGCAGAAGTCACCAAAATTGCATGAAGAGCTTCATGGAATGGGTTTCCATGGCAGAGCAGCTGTATCCAAGCCTTATATTACCAAGTGCAATGTAAAGCATGCAGTGATGTAAAGCAGGCCACCACTGGACTCTTGAGCATTGGAGACATTTTCACTGGACTGATGAATCCTGCCTCTCTGTCTGCCAATCTATTGAACGAGTCTGGGTTTGGCAGTTACCAGGTTTGGCACTGGGCTGTCTGTGTTGTGTAAAGTGTAAACTTTGGTGCAGAGGGAGGATTATGATTTGGGGCTGTTTTTTCAGGAGTTAGGCTTGGCCCCTTAGTTTCAGTAAAATTAACTCTTAAAACTTCAGCATACTAAGACGGTTTGAACTTCACAGAGTTCCGACTTTAATCTAATAGTTTACCTTTGGGATAATTTTGAACGGAGGCCTTCTCATTTAACATATGTGTCTGATCTAAAATTAATTTCTGCAAGACTAGTCAGATATTCCCATAAACACACTTCTAAACCTTGTGGAAAGCTTTCCCAGAAGATTTAAAGTTGGGCCGACATCAAATTCAAGCCTATGGATTACGAATGGGATGTCACCTAAGGTCATGTGTGTGCAGGTAGACGAACGGATGATTTTGTCAATATACTCGTACTTTTACTCGTCGTCTTCCGCTTCATCCAGGACCGGTTAGCGGGGCCAGCAGACTCAGTAGAGACACCCAGACTTCCCTCTCCCCACACACCTCCTCAAGCTCCCAGGCCAGGCAAGAGACACGGTCCCTCCAGCATCCTTGTCCGTCCCCTGGCCCTCCTCCCGGTAGGACGTGCCTGGAACACCTCCCGAGGGAGGCGTCCAGGAGGCATCCAGTATAGATACCTTAACATGGTGGAGGGGTTTGAGTGCTCGAATGATCCTAGAGGCTATGTTGTCTGGGGCCTAAATGCCCCTGGTAGGGTCTCCCATGGCAAACAGGCTCTGGGTGACGGGTCAGACAAGAGCGGTTCAAGACGCCTTCATGAGGGCCATTAAATCGAGGCATGTGACGTCGCCTGGTACGATGGAGCCGGGGTTCCACCCTGGAGCCAGGCCTGGGGACGGGACTCATCGGAGAGCGCCTGGTGGTGCAAAGAGTTTTGGGCAACGGACAAAGGTGGGGACCTCGACGGGCCGATCTCCGGATGCTTAGGCTGGCTCTAGGGACGTGGAATGTCACTTCGCTGGGGGGGAAGGAGCCTGAGCTTGTGTGAGAAGTCGAGAAATATCGACTAGAAATAGTCGGGCTCACCTTCACGCACAGCATGTGCTCTGGAACCCAGCTCCTTGACAAAATCCAGCCTTGAGAGAGGCTGGATTTTGTCAACATAGTGAATATTAATTCCCTTTTATAATTTTTCTTATATTTTCTTTATTATTTGTGTCCTGTCGATTGATATTATCTACCAAGTGATGTTTTTTAGATTCTTATTATGTGTACATAAAAATAATCTATGTATTTTGTTTGACTAGTGTTTTTTCTTTAATTCAAAATGACCTTAATAAAGAAGCAAACTGGTTTTACTGCCAACAGTAACACTTGTCTGTCAAACCTAAAACATGACCTCATGGATCATTAATATCTAGTTTCATCTGCCTTTTGCTTTATCCTAGTGTTCTTAAGCATACTGTAGATGGACAGTACTGGGTTACTTCTTACATGCCTCAGACGGGCGTCCTTAATATTTGGTGCTGTATTTATGCTGGGCTCAAATAGATTAATGTAAGACAATAAAACAATCTAGGAACAATCTGAAGTATCAACTGAAAGGGTAACAAAAGCAAGCACTGACTGGGATTAAGACTGGTCAATAAGGCTTCCATAATCCTTTAGTAAGATGATCAAATCCATACACTTAACTTGCTAGGGGGAAGGAAACAATGGTCTTGATTTTCACAATTTTGGGTGACTTTCCAACAGGTTAAAACAGTGCAGCAGCTTAATGAAAATCAACCAGGTCTTTGAGGGGGGTTGAAGCTCAATGGGATTCTTGTTATGCATGGTGAAGAGTGTTTTGAGTAGGCCTTAAATTTTTATCATTAACAATCCTGGGTGGAGAATGGAAGTAACTGGGCCATGAGTATTGGTATGGCTTGTTCATGGACCTTTTGTTTGGCTGCACTTTGAATGCACTTGTAAAATAAAGACTCACATTTACGAAAAGGAGATGAAGGTAAATGGCCTGCACTTGTATAGCGCTTTATCAAGTCCCCAGAGATCCCAAAGTGCTTTACATTACAATCAGTCATCCACCAATTCATACACACACTGACAGTGGAACACTACATTGTAGCCACAGCTGCCCTGGGGCACCCTGACAGAAGCAAGGCTGCTACACAATTGGCGCCACTTAGCCCTTTGACCACCATCAGCAGGCAAGGTAGATGAACTGTCTTGCCCAAGACACAACGACTGAGATGGACAGAGCAGGGGTTTGAACCGTCAACCCACTAGTTACAGGACAAACTCCTACCACCTGATCACAGTTGCCCCAGTCGATAAAGGATCATGTACTTAAAGTGTAAGAGAAAGAGTGACTAACAGGTGTTTATAAGTGTGCAGAGATTGTGGGTTCGTTCAGCTGATATACTTTAAAATCAACTAGTTTCACACCGTGTAGAGTAAAATTTAAAATTTTAGAAATGAAAAATAAAAATAAAAAACATCTTGAGGTTTTAGAGCCTATCCGTGATTGGCTCACTGATGGAAGGTTACAGAGTGCCAAGAAGGCTCTGACTCTTGGTCCAGACGTGGACAAGGAATAATACCCCATCACCCAGGCGTGTAATTTACTTTCCTTTATCATACCACTGAATTGTACTTTTTAAATGTTTTATTGTCACTGCAATGTACTTTTTCATGTATCATGTAAAGCACGTTGAATTGTCTTGTTGCTGAAATGTGCTATACAAATAAACTTGCCCTACCTTGCCTTGATCGATGCATAAACACCAATATATGTAGTGCATAAGTCCCTCTGACTACACACACCAAGGTATCCTGTCATATGACCAACAGAACGTCATAGTCCTCAGACAATTCCTTTTAAAATGGTGCCAAGGAGGTACAGAATTCATGCGGGCGACCTGACCTGAAAGTTGTCTCAAGGAGGCACAGTTCTGACAGAGCTGGATCCAGCAAAGGAACCTCAGACTCCCATGCTGGAACAGCTGAAGCTTTCAATGGAGGACTCGTGAAAGGAGTCCAGGACACCAGCCACCAAGAAGCTCTGGAGATCAGCGGCAGCGCAGGAAGACTGGAGGCCAGTGGCAGTGCAGGAGGGAAAACCCATGGAGGATTTTGACAGGGGAATGGGAGAACCAGCCTTGTCAGGTGACTGACCAGGAGGCATGGAGAACCCACGAAAAAAAATGTGTGGTTTCGGTCCAAAGAAAGTTCCATATGTTACTGTATCTTCACCTCCTATTTGGGTCTGCATGTCGCTGTCAGGCAGCACTGCTGCAGATTGGTCACAGTTCAGAGCCACTTACAGCCAACACCTGCAATGCCGTGGAAAGTTTTCTTCTATATTTTATGTCATTCATGGCAACTGAAAGAGATACTTGCTGCAAGGCAACAGGGCAGACCTATCATGATTCACCTTTGTTTGAGTTTTAGTTGGTTCCCTTGCTTATGTTCTCTTGTTGTGGTTATTTCAGTTCTGTCTTGTTAGATTAGATTCCTGGTTCATTCTTGTGTTTAGATATTTACGTTACTTCCCTTGATTCCTCAGTATTTTATATTTGTAGAACTGTTTCCTCCCTTTTTATGTTCTTCAGTATATCCCATTGTTTTCTTATTTTTTGTATTCTTTTACATTTAGAATTAATTTAGTTTCTCTCCAATATTTCTGTGTTCCTGCTCATGTTTGTTCATTAGCCTTCCTCATTCTGTTGCTCTGCATTCTCCCTGCCACCAGCTGCTCCACACTTCTCCTGATTAGCCGTTCTAATGTTCCATGTCCTGTCATTGCCTATAAATTTACCTTTTCAATTATTATTACAAGAATTAAACTCACCATGCGACTCCCACGTTCTGATCTGCACATTGGTCCTTCAACCCCCCAGCTTTATATGATATAACCACTGTGCCACCACATAGTCTGAAGGGATTCAAAATGAGCAATTTTGCATACATTGTAAATTTGTCAGAATGTAGGGTGTGATTTTGTTTCTATGATACAAAAATGGGGGAGCAGCACTTGCATCATTGTTTAGGTGCCCATGGTCAGACTGGTAGGCAACTTGGGGATAAGTGCCTTGCCCAGGGGGACATCCATATGTAGCAGGGGAGGAACAATAAATCAAGCTCACAACTTTCTGAATGCAAGACAACTACTCTTCCCACCGAGCCACTGTGGCCTCAATTTGTCAATACAAATGACACATCAGCAGTAATGATCTAAAGATTGAATCCAGCATCTCTTCAAAAATCAGTGCATGTGATGGTGCTGAGACCCATTCAATCAGTGTCCACATTTTTTATTCCCTTAATTCCTTATTCTGTAAGTTTTTTCCTCTCGGATAAGAACTATAGGCAGTTTTCTCCCTGATTATCACTTTAAAAGCCATTAAAACAATCTACATGCTGCTTGTAGTTGAAGATTTTTGCTCTGAGTATCCTGATTTACCGAAGCCCTGCCAAGTACTATTTGTTCTCTGCTTTTTGTTCCTCCTTCTGATGTGAATTAACCACAAATCACCTGGAGGGACTATTACTGGTCAGAATAATGGAACAAAACCAGTTCTCATGTCTGATGCAGCCATGCATAAATATGTGCAGAGGTTCCCTGCATGCTAGGCACACATATCTGTGCTCTTATTTGAGCCTTGATTATGAAGCCAAAAGTGTTTGGATCTTACCGGATTAGATCCAGCAGAGCGTCAGCAGAACTCATTATATGCTTGCTGCTGTCCTCAGAGTCCTCTTTCTGGGCAGCACCGCCCGGGTGAATAATTGACACCATCAGGATCCCTACTATGACAGCCACAAACGTTGTCCACAAATAATATGACACTGTGATCAGCCCGAGTCGACTGGAACACTTGGCATCAAGAGCTGCCAGGCCAGACATCAAACTAGAAGAAAGAAGAAGAAAGTTGGGAGAGGTTGTATTTTTTCTTTAACAAATGTCATTGTTTTACTGAACATGTTGACCCTTTTAACCAGGTCATCTTGATATTACACTGTATCAGCAATTAAAACACACTTTTTAAAGGTTGCCTATCTCTGTGTGTTTACTTAGGTCTTCCTAAGGACTCTACAGTTTGATGAGGTATTGTTTACTGTTGATTTCAAATAAATTAGTCTTTTGTTAACTCAGGGCTAGTGTTTTTAAATTCCTCTATGGGTTTCAGCTTCTCACAGAAAAAAAGCAACTTTCACAGTGTTAGCTTTTATTTTGAATTACGGAATAATTTTAATCAAAAATATCTTGATCTTTTAAGCAAACTTTTTACTTTTGCATTTTTTTTTGCTGTTCAGAAATATCTTTAAAAAAAATCTTTTTTCACATTTTGTTTTATTGCTGTATTTATATTTATTTAAGAAATTATTCATCACTATTTTATTTGTGGTTTTTTAACATTGTAAAGCACTTTGTGTTGGACAGCATTTTATGAAACCTGCTATTGAAATGAAGAGTCTTTAATTTTAGCTTTTTGACGATTAGTATAAGTGGAGCAAACCTGAGCTGCATACAAAAGGTCCAAATTAGAAAAATAAATTCAGAAAGTGGTGCTGGTTTTAAGTAGGGTAGTTAGACTACTACTACTATTTTCTCTCACAAATGTTTCTAATAACTGGATTATTACATGATAATATTTTTAATTTTTTTTTAAAACACTGAGTGACATTTTCACTTAAGAAGTCTTTACTTAAGCCAAATTTGTAAGGGCTGATGCTGATGAGTTATTGAAATTAATTTGTTTCTTTTTTTGAAAGGAAATAAATGACTCCTGGTGGAATGGAAATGTTTTAACATACCTGCAGAGTTAAAGGTGTTTTACAAGTCATCTTCTGACAACACCTAACACAATGTCATCACACAACTCAGTAGCAAAGAGAGATACCTTTCTCTCAGATTTCCCCTGTCATGATACTGATAAAAGGAGCTGAAATTAGTTTTTCTCTGCTGGCCAGCAGGGCTCAGTGCTGGAGATGAGGTTGGGAAAGGGATTAAAAATTCCAGCAGGGACCCCAAAGATCATTGGCTTTTTTGCGCTGGTTGGAGTCTGTTGAGGTTGTTTGATCATCTGATTAGGATGCCCAAACAACAAAATTGTCAGTAAATCTATTTGTAATGGTTGCTACTTACATGGCATTCATACAGGGTGTTGCCTCCAAGTCAAGTAGTCAACATATGCAAAGATGTGGGCTTATTTGTTTTGATTTCTTTACATTGCATTTCATTGCATTGTGTTTAAATGTGCATGGTACTTAGCAATTATAAAACTGGATTAGAGATTATTTATAATACCCAATAGAAAAGCCTTTGCTAAAAAACTGCCAGATATCTCCTATATGGAGGAAATAGTGTCATGCTTTGCTGAGGCATGATTTTGACCCATTCGTCCATAAAAACTGGCTTAAAAACATGGATGTGCTGGGGGAATCTTCAAATTTTCACTTGGAATTAAGTCGGCTCATTGACTGGTCCATTCTAACAGCTTTGTTTTCTTTCTCTGAAAACCAAATAACAGTTTTCCTTTCTACTGGGTCTTCAGTTCATTGTTACATTCTAATTAGGAAGGATCTGAGACTTTCCTCCATTCATCCCTCCTTCAATTATGGGTACAGCTAAAAACATTTGAATATCTTGAAAAAGTTCATTTATTTCAGTAATTCAGTTAATAATGTAAAAGTACTGTATTATACAACAAATACAGCTGAGGTAAGATCTTTGCACTGTATAAAAAGACAAGTAATCTTTTTATTGTATATAATTAGACGTAATGTTTTCTGTTCTAGGTCTGCTAGGAGTAATTGACCAGAATAATGAGAAAGAGATTGTTTAGATACACTTTTATGACTATCCCTAAAGTCAGAAATTTCTATGCATTATTATTTGTTAGAACTGTCTGTTAATCTGTTAATCTTTTTTCAACAAAGATTCTCACAGTCAGTGTTGTTTTCGTTAACGATGACAAAATAATTTCGTTCACGCCACTTTTTTAATGACGATAACGAGACCATTACGAGATCAACATGGCTCCTGGATGACTAAAACATGATGAGACATGTGTGAGTTTTCATTGACGAGACGAGACTAGACGAAAACGTTAGTGGGTGATCTGTCAGACGCATGTCAAATGCATGACATTTTGGGCTATTGTGCATGTGATCTGTCAGTCAAAAGCCAACAAATATCAGCAATGCCGCTCTATCCTATCCTTGTTTGTTCACGCCCACCACCAGCATGAGCTTATTGATTTATCGATGGACTATGGGGGTTGCGCCACGAAAGGATCTGTGGACAATATGTATTGTATTGGTAGACGACGGTAAGTGTGGCCACAACGAGGTGGGAAAATATCACAAATCTTATTTGGCATGTGAAGACTCACCATGCTGATATTATGAGTCTGCTAGCTTTAGGCTAAAAGTCACAAGAGTATATCGATGTCATGCAGCCCTAGTCATGGCTAGTACCACAGGCTTTTAAGGTAGCTGTAATTAAACCTTAACTTAAGAAACATTCGCTTGATCAAGATGATTTGATAAATTAAAGACCTATATCCAATCTTCCATTCTTATCTAAAATTCTTGAGAAAATAGTTGCTAATCAAATTTGTGAGCATTTACTCAGCAATGATGTGTTTAAAGAGTTTCAGTCAGGTTTCAGAGCTCATCATAGCACTGAAACAGCTCTGCTAAAAGTCACTAATGATATTCTCCTTGCCTCAGATAATGGACTTGTGTCTGTACCTGTTCTGTTAGATCTCAGTGCTGCATTTGATACAGTCGATCACAGTATTCTCTTAGAAAGGCTGAAAGGGAACAAGGAAACAGCAGGCTGCTTCCAAAAGGTAAAATTGTCAGGCAGCATGGGCTAAATTTTCACTGTCGATAGTTGATGATACTCAGCTTTACTTATCGATAAATCCTGATGAGCCCAACAAGTTAGATAGACAAGCAAGTTAGATAGACAAGCATTCAAGACAAGCATGTCTTGAATGCATGAAAACTTTGATGACTTTAAATTTTCTGCTTCTAAATTCAGACAAGACAGAAGTTGTCATCTTTGGACCAGAAGGAACTGCTTAGTCAATCACTTAACCTGGATTGCATTAAATTGACCCCCGGTAATAAAGATAAAAACCTTGGTGTTATTTTTGACCAGGACATGTCATTTAAATCCCATATTAAAAAGGTGTCTAGTATTTCCTTCTTTCACCTCCAGAACTTTGCCAAAATTAGAAATGTCCTATCCAGGATTGATGCTGAAAAACTAGTCCATGCATTTGTTACTTCAAGGCTGGACTATTGTAATTCTTTACTATCAGGATGTCCACAAAATGCTGTTAAAAGCCTTCAGCTGATCCAAAATGCTGCAGCAAGAGATCTGATTAAAATTAAAAAGAGAGATCACATTTCTCCTATTTTAGCTTCCCTTCATTGGCTCCCTGTTAAATCCAGAATAGAATTTAAAATTCTCCTTCTCACATATAAAGCCCTTAATGATCTAGCTCCATCATACATCAGAGATCTGATTGTTCCATATGTTCTTAACAGAGCACTTCGTTCTCAGACTGCAGGTTTACTGGTGGTTCCTAGAGTCTCTAGAAGTAGAATGGGAGGCAAATCCTTTAGTTATCAGGCTCCTCTCCTGTGGAACCAGCTCCCAGTTTTAGTCCGTGAGGCGGACACCCTGTCTACTTTTAAGGCTAGGCTTAAAACTTTCCTTTTTGATAAAGCTTATAGTTAGAGCGGCTTAGGTTATCCTGAGCTATCTCTGTAGTTATGCTGCTATAGGCCTGGCTGCTGGAGGACACTGATCACTTTCACTCTTTTCGCTACATTCTCACACTACTCTCCAATTTTGTATTATTTGCTGTTATTTCAGTTTTTAACTTTTTGTTCTCTCTCTTTTCTCTTCCTAGAAGCTACACCTGGCCTGACTCTGTATCTACCTGTGACACCTTTCTGGAGGGGGGCATCGTCCAAGCTTCTGCTGCCAACAACTTAATGCTCACTTTCAACTGATGTTACTCTTGGCCCTGTCTTTCAGTGTTTAACCATTTCTCTCTCCTAGACATAGCTACTGACTGAGCTTTTACTGTGACTAACTTTATGTGCTCTCTTTCATAATCTAAACTTGAAAACTGGCTCAGAGTTTATCTGTTTTTTTCTTCCTAGATGAAACGACTAAAGGAGCTACATCTATTAACATTTACTTTTCCTTTCCATAGAAAGTACTCCTGGATCAGTGCTTCTTTGTTCTTTTTCTGTCTCTGCTCTGTTCTCTGAAACCCCCAGTCGGTCGTGGCAGATGGCCGCTCACACTGAGCCAGGTTCTGCTGGAGGTTTCTTCCTGTTAAAAGGGAGTTTTTCCTCTCCACTGTCACTACATGCTCATCCGGGAGGAGTGACTGCTACAAGTCACTGACTCGATGCAATCTGCTGGGTTTCCTTAGACAGAAAAACATTTTAACCAATTTGAATAAATAACTGAATCTGACTGCACTGTTCGATAGTTAGGATTAATTGGAATGTATGTACCTGACTTGAAATCTGTATGATTCGATTGAATTGACTTACCCCATTTTAAAGTTACCCACCTTTCACACAATGCAACAGAAAACAATTATTTTACAATTATCACAATTAATACAATTATTTAACAATTATTATTTTAACTCTGCCTTCCTCCCTCCCTGTTGGTTGGAGTAAGGGGGAATCAGGTTTAGCCTGAACCGGCTCAGTTATGGTTGAGGTGCAAACACACCCTCCATTTCTCCTACCTGTGCGATCCCTTCTCTTTTCCAATGGTTGTAATCAGTCTGACAGAGAGAGGTATCCCCAATCCTTGTGGTTTTTAGTGTAACAATGGCCACCAGTGGGCTCTACATGGACCTACTTTATCAGTGTATTATTTTACCTAGTACGCCTACACATAGCCCATTCTAAAATGGCCAAACTCTAACACTCAGTAGTTCAATCTAACCTCCCTAACAACCCAGCACCATTCCAAACCCTTTGTGAAGCGCCTTGAGACAACATGTGTTGTGAATTGACGCTATATAAATAAAACTGAATTGAACTGAATTGGATGCACCTTAAAGACTATTAGAGGCCTTGTTAAAAAGCTATGGAACACATCTCCAGCTATCGTTATTGAATGCAAAAGTTACATTTCCCTAGTGTGAAAGCTGTAATGAAGTCTTTTTGCACTGATGCATGAATCAAATTTCCATCACTGGAAAGAAATTATGAACTGTGAGCTCCAGTTCCATCTTTAATTATCATAAGAAAGAAAGAAGATTGTCGTGTTTCACTAAGAAACAAAAGTAGCGTGGCCTTACTTTGCACTCAGTTAAAAGTTTTTTGACATGATTTAGTGCAGCTTCATGGTTAACACCAGTGTTCCCTTCCTGATGCCTTTGTACTGGGATTAGGCTACAGGTGTTATTAAACAGCAACTCCTTTATTCAGCCAACAGACTGGGTCTGTTGTTATAAACTGCAGTTCTTATAACATTAATTTTTGTTCACAAATGATAAAAACATAGTGTTATTTGTTGAAAGCAAAAGATATATATAATTTTTGTTGGAACCCTAAGCCATGGATTTCAACATTAAACTCCGGTACGGACTTTTCTGGAATTTTCAAAATAAAGTGCATTTAACTGACTTCCAGCAACTGAGGAAAGGGGGGTAGCAGCAGACTTCCCATGATGCCACTGTCTGAATAAGAGCACCCCCTCTCCCACAAGCCGATCTCTTCCAAGCAGCTCCCGTGAGGAACTGGGCGGAGGGACACAGCGTGCTAAAGTCTTTTTGCTGGCAAAAAGACATAATATCTTCAAACTGGATCCAAGAGTCTCATATGATCACCGATCATATGCAAAGATAAGTATGAGTGAATAACTGTTTGTGTACCCAGTATTCATTCATAAAAACGGGAATTAAGGTACACGCCTGGCTTGACTTACTCTCCGAGGCCTGCTGAAGCAACGGTGTCCTAGAAAGTCCCCAGCAGAGACGCTGTCTCTACAACCCGAGTGAAGCGGTTTTCCTTGCCTAAGAGAAGGACGACGAGTAGCCGCATCACCGGTAACGTGCAGTTTTGGCCGGCGGACAGAACGGGCCGGCCACCCACAGCTTCGTTAGGTTAGCCGAAAGCTAACCGCTTGTTGACTGTGGACGTTTCTTCAAACTTCGCCCCCCTGGACATCTTTTCCTCAGCATGGTCAGAGGTTAGGTTTTGGGGAGAGTGAATAATAGAAAGATTTAGGATGAAATGATCTAAACGTTTTCATTTTTATGAAGTTTGGTTTTGTTGTGTGAAACTACCTTAGTGCTAGTAGGCTGCACACGTGATCAGCTTTGTGTTCTGTGTTTATGTGTTTTTAAAGTTAAGACAAACTTTAGTTAAAGGGTGATTTTAAACACAGAAGGTTGCTCATAACGCGCCGTCTGCGCTTATGCATTTTAACCCTTTCATTGACCCTGGTATTTTAAAGGTATGTGTTTGATGCTGGTGCTAAGCTAAGCTATCAGCCTCCTTTGTTAGCTTAACTGCTAACAGCTTAAGAACACGTGCTCGTTACAGAATATTTAACAGGAAGGTTTAGTTTTCAAGTCAGTGAATAATAGTCTCTAAACATTATTTTACTAAATCTGATAGCTAAGTAGACTCCATTAAGCCCCATTTCTCCAGAAAGTTTTGGCTCTTTTCCAAATATTCCCTTAATAATATTTCTTCAAATATTATTTTAATAAATAAAGGCAACTAATTAGACACCATTGAGAAATTATTCATCCAGAAGGTTGGTTTTATTCAGCAGATCATTCTTGAAAACATTATTTTGATAAAATAATATTTTATCTGATCTTGCATTGTGAATGGTTGTCTAAACGTTTGCTAATTATTGCCTAAGTTGGTTCCAAGACTAACTTAACTTCACTTCCAGATTCTTTAAGATAATCCTTGGTTCTCAAACATAAACATCGCATGGTAATGTTGCATCACTCTTTTGGTCATGATTTTCAATCATCTTTAATCAACTTGTTTATATTGTACATAGCCCATTAGTCTTCGTTATTCTTTAATTCTGCTTGGTAGTTTAGTTGAATTGTTTTAGCATAGTAAAGAGTTTGTTGATTGAAATATGTTTGACTTTGAGTTGACTTATTTTTGTTAATAAATTCTTGTATTTTGAGAAATTGTGTGAATTCATTCCATGTGTGTGCAGAGTTTATGCTGTTCAATAATGTCAGAGCCTGGGCTGGTATCCTCAGGACAACCCGTAACAGACCGAAATATTATTTGATAAAATATTAAAATATTAATATTAAATAATATTGTCAGATTAATAATCACAACATTACATTAGAGTTGTAGATATTTTTGCATAGTTTATTTTTTATGAATCAAACATGTTTATAAGTTGTATTCATGCAAACATCTCCTTCTGGCATTGAATTCTAAGTGCCATACTTGTATACTTGTTCATACCTGAACAAGTATTTGAACACAGTTTTGTGCAGGTAATGTTATCTCACTTCAACACGTTTATAGTATTGCAACTACAGGGGTTGGACAGGGAAACTGAAACACCTGGTTTTAGACCACAATAATTTATTAGTATGGTGTAGGGCCTCCTTTTGCGGCCAATACAACGTCAATTCGTCTTAGGAATGACAGATACAAGTCCTGCACAGTGGTCAGAGGGATTTTAAGCCATTCTTCTTGCAGGATAGTGGCCAGGTCACTACGTGATACTGGTGGAGGAAAACGTTTCCTGACTCGCTCCTCCAAAACACCCCAAAGTGGCTCAATATGTAGATCTGGTGACTGTGCAGGCCATGGGAAATGTTCAACTTCACTTTCATGTTCATCAAACCAATCTTTCACCAGTCTTGCTGTGTGTATTGGTGCATTGTCATTCTGATACATGGCACCGCCTTCAGGATACAATGTTTGAACCATTGGATGCACATGGTCCTCAAGAATGGTTCGGTAGTCCTTGGCAGTGACGCGCCCATCTAGCACAAGTATTGGGCCAAGGGAATGCCATGATATGGCAGCCCAAACCATCACTGATCCACCCCCATGCTTCACTCTGGGCATGCAACAGTCTGGGTGGTACGCTTCTTTGGGGCTTCTCCACACCGTAACTCTCCCGGATGTGGGGAAAACAGTAAAGGTGGACTCATCAGAGAACAATACATGTTTCACATTGTCCACAGCCCAAGATTTGCGCTCCTTGCACCATAGAAACCGACGTTTGGCATTGGCATGAGTGACCAAAGGTTTTGCTATAGCAGCTCGGCCGTGTATATTGAACCTGTGGAGCTCCCGACGGACAGTTCTGGTGGAAACAGGAGAGTTGAGGTGCACATTTAATTCTGCCGTGATTTGGGCAGCCGTGGTTTTATGTTTTTTGGATACAATCCGGGTTAGCACCCGAACATCCCTTTCAGGCAGCTTCCTCTTGCGTCCACAGTTAATCCTATTGGATGTGGTTCGTCCTTCTTGGTGGTATGCTGACATTACCCTGGATACCGTGGCTCTTGATTCATCACAAAGACTTGCTGTCTTGGTCACAGATGCGCCAGCAAGACGTGCACCAGCAATTTGTCCTCTTTTGAACTCTGGTATGTCACCCATAATGTTGTGTGCATTTCAATATTTTGAGCAAAACTGTGCTCTTACCCGGCTGCACGGTGGAGCAGTTGGTAGCACTGTTGCCTTGCAGCAAGAAGGTCCTGGGTTCGATTCCCGGCCGGGGGTCTTTCTGCATGGAGTTTGCATGTTCTCCCCGTGCATGCGTGGGTTCTCACCGGGTACTCCGGCTTCCTCCCACAGTCCAAAGACATGCCTGTTAGGTTAATTGGTCACTCTAAATTGCCCTTAGGTGTATGAATGAGTGTGTGCATGGTTTTTTGTGTGTTGCCCTGCGATGGACTGGCGACCTGTCCAGGGTGTACCCCGCCTCTCGCCCATAGACTGCTGGAGATAGGCACCAGCCCCCCTGCGACCCACTATGGAATAAGCGGTAGAAAATGACTGACTGACTGACTGTGCTCTTACCCTGCTAATTGAACCTTCACACTCTGCTCTTACTGGTGCAATGTGCAATCAATGAAGACTGGCTACCAGGCTGGTCCAATTTAGCCATGAAACCTCCCACACTAAAATGACAGGTGTTTCAGTTTCATTGTCCAACCCCTGTATATTAAACTGTTATGAAATTATATCATTCTTGAACACAAACACAACCTGCAGGAGCCTTTCAGACTACAATAAAATGTTCTACTCTGTCAGTAAACAAAAGGAAATAGACAACGGTGTCATATTGGGGTAGGGTTGTGCACAGTCAACGTGCAGAGAAGAGCATGGGAGCCGCATGGTAAGTGATGTATTTAATAACAGGACTAAAATACTTACAGAGGTGAATGCAGAACATGGAACATGGGCGATGAGATGGAATTAGTAGGCAAGCAATCATGGACTGGCTAGGCATGACAAACAGGAGGATCCAGTGGCGACCAATGAAAGCGGGAGAGTTAAAATACAGAGGCAGGGTGGTGATATGACCAAAGAACTAGAAGAGCTAATCAGATGAAATGAGGAGTTGCTGGTGGCAGGGAGAATGCAGAGCAACTGAAGGAGTAAGGCTAATTAACACAGAGAAGTAACAGAAACATGTAAGTACAAGAATGAACCAAGAACTTAATTTAAAATAAATTAAAATTAACAGCAACTAGATGAAAAAAACAACAGGGAGGAAACAGATCCAGAAATAAACCTAAATAATGAACACAGGCGAATCATGGCAAACTGGACAAACTGCTTGCTAATTAAAATGTTTGACTTTGTTCTGTCATTTTGTTTAAACAGCTTTAACACTGCAGCTGCAAAAGTATTACATATCAAGAACAAAAATAATCTAACTTAGGTGACTGTTGTTACGACTATGGACGTGTCAACATGGGAGTTTTATATTATGATTATTCTGTGCAAACAACTACATGGTTAAAACTATGATTGTTTTAATGGGATGAAAATATGCAAAAAGTGATTTTCCATGCTGAAGTTATAAATTATTTATTATTATTATTATATTAATATCAGGACTAATAGTTCTAGTAGTAGTAGTAGTAATATTTATCATTTCACTTAGGTACAAGTTTCCAGATGCGCAAACTTTGTAGAGACAAAATCCAAAACACCTGCAGTTGCAATTGTGGTGAAAGCAAAATGTTCAGGTGGGCCGAAAACAAATGCATCCCACACTTTTCACTTCATTAGTTGCAAAAAATCATCCCTTTTTTTTCTTTCCACTGCACTACTATACAATGGCGTTTGTGACTGCAACGTGAAAAAGTTCAAGGTCTATTAATACTTTGCATTGTACAATTTTGAACAGGATTGGCAGGCTGTGATGAACTGCAGCTACCTGGACACGACGAGTGGTAAAATGAGCATCTTCAGCATTCTCATGAGCAGCTCACCAGGAAACTGAAAGTACTTCACCTCCTGCCAGGAAGAAAGAACAAGAGATAGCAGGGAAAGGTAAATTAAAGAGGTGCATTAAGGCAGGAACTGAAAGGCAATTATATGGTATTTAAGAAAAGTTCATGAAGATGAACAAGAATAAATAATGGTGAAATAATTTTTCAAATGTTCCACAGTAGAAGGAAGCAGACCAATGAACAAAACGAGGTTGTGGACCATGTTTTTTATTTTCTGAACATGAAACTGGTGCCCAGCACAGACATGGCAAGCCATTTGTTAGACCATACAGTGGAATTAATGTGATTACTTTGTTTCTGCAGTTAATCCCTTTGACCATAGTGAGACTCTGGTCCTGATTGTCAAAGATACGAAATACGAAGCGTTAAATTGGAGGTAATAATAAAAAGTATAATAATAACAATACTAATAATAAATAACATGGCTCAAAATTATTGGTTGCCAGTTTGCACATGCCTTTCAAAAGACGCAAAGACAGCCCGAGCCATCCGTTTCAGGTTTGAGTAATCACATTGCGCTTGGTAAGGAATTACATTTGCATATCATCTTACCATATATTTGCATGCTTGGCACACTATCTTATGTCTTGCAAATGTGTTTCTGTAAACATAAACCATTAGACCTCAGGCTCTCTTTGTTTTATATTTCCATTAAGCTACCATCCTTTTTGGAAAATAGTTGCAACAAAAATATGAGGCCTCTGCATTTTCAGTGGGACAAATCTAACAATCTGACAGTTGAAAATCTAGTATTGTAGATTTCTTTTTGTCTTGTCTTAGTCCCTCTCACACTTGTTTTCCTTTAAAGCAAACTGATATGAACAGAGCTGACAAATATTAAGTCATACTTAAAACTTGCAAAATAAGAATAGTTTTTTAACTAAGAGTTTTTTAAATTCTAGCCAGATGAAGGTAATCAGGACATAATTATTCTGTTTTCGAGTCACAAAGGCAACCAATTACCTATCGTGCTGACAAAACTTTAAGAAATGTGGGTTCAGATAAAACCAACATTTCAGATCCTGGCCAAATAATGTCAATATCTCTTACTGTGAATTCTTGAAATTTGCTAATTTTCTGGTCTAATTTGTAAGGCCCTAAGATTGAGTTATGACACAGGTATGATAGAAATGTCTAAATCTATAGATTTGGCTTGATTCACATGAATAATGTCAAGGATTCAGTACGATTTATGAGAATGAACAACCCCACTTCCAATGAAGGTGGGACATTGCATCTGAAAATAATAAGTTCAGTACAACTCTGTCTACCGTCTACAGATAGACACTCTTTGAAGATCTATATTATACTGCCCATTTATTTCATCTTAACTATGTATTCTGTGTCGATTATGCACAGATTTATTGTGCATATCTATTGATTAAATGCTTTTCATCTGTCAATCATATGTTTATAAAATGCATTATGTATAAACTTTTCAGGCACTTCTATTTATATAATTTCACCCATTCATTTTATTATATTCAATATCATTTTTTTCATTCCTTTATTTAGTAATACAATAAATGTCTATAAAGCTAAGTAGTAACACTTTGGTAACCCAGAGTGGTTAATTTTAGTTACGGTTAGTTAGTATTTGATAAAAAATATTTGTAAACCTGTTCTTATTTTTAGACACAAAGACAGTTATTAATATAACACACAGAGCTGAGTATAAAACCGATGCAGCAAAAAATTAGCCTTTTACTAAGTCTTTTCCGTAAATCTCCATGAATCTAACTGGTTCTGCAGTTACAGACTGATCAGCCAGTCTGTAACTGCTCTTTTTGTTTAAATCTTATGATGATTAAGCCACAGACTGCGCTGCCCCCTCCAATCAAACTTTCTATTTGTTGCTGTGATTTGGAGTTTCAAAAATTCCTGTTCAAAAAATAAACATATCCACACTATTATTTGTTCTATTTTGTAAAGACTTTGTTCTTTAAGGCTATTGTTAGTGGGTTTATCCCGTTGCACGCAGCACAGCACTGAAGCCTTTAATCCACGGCCACCTGCTGTATGGCTCACCTTCTCTGGATGTAAGAACCAGAGATAGGTGCACGATCAGTTAATGTTCAGGGACACCCGATATCGGCAACCACCCCACTCCCAGTGGTAAGTGCACTTGTTAGCCCGCTAATGGACATCATAGCTTAGGTAGCCAGCGCTAAAAATGTCCCTGTCCCTCTGCCGCGAGGCCCACCTCCCACAGCTGACCTGGTGGGGTAATTTGCCCTGTCACATCTCAGCCAATGAGAGCCAGTCTGGCCCCGTATCCCGGTGGTACTGGCGTACCAGTAGGGGGCAGTGGCCGAGCCCCTGCAGTTAAAGGCACCAATCTCCACCTTCTCAGGCATCACGAGGGTGGAGTCCCTCTCAGATCAGGGCTTTCCTCTGATTCCTACACTGGAGCCCAGCCTGAGTTTTTTGGGTCAGGCCAGCTTAGCACATCGGAAGATGGCCAGTGTCCCCCTCCCCCAGCGATCAGATCACAGCTAGGCTTACTGATCGCTGCCATCAGTGTGCCACTCAGGCTGCAGCAATGACCAAAAGCATCGTTTTCCTCACCTACGCCATCTCGAAGACTGCTCGGGAAATGGATCTCCCGCCAGAAGACGTAAAAGTTTTCTGTAATTTTGCCCACAACATCCTGAACATCTGTGTGTTGTCAGCTGTGTGCTCCTCCTGCTGGCACTGGGTACGCATGAACCTGCTCTCATCTCAAAGCAGTTTACATTCTCGAGGTCCTGAACAGAGGAACAGACATCATGTCCAGGAGGGGTCCCCGACATGGAGACTGGAGCACTTCTAGACCTGATTGTGACACGAGAGAACGCACAGTGTCAGCTGTGTTTCTCACTGATCCTATAAGAGGATCCACCACTAGGAGTGGTCGTCTTTGCTCACTACCTCTGGCCACACATGCTCCTTTACATAGAGAAATGACAGTAGAGGACATTGCACGGCAGCTTCCTGGTCTTCTCTGTGCTCATGTATTAGGTTTGACATGCAGAACGTTTTCACTTTCTCTCGAAAAAATAATGATCTCAAAGTGAGATCATAATTATCTCCCAGCCCCGGTGCGTGATTGTTACTAACTTGTTATTTCTATGAGCACCATAGTGCTCATAGGACTAAACTTGTTGAAGTTTTGGCAGTACAGAACAATGTCTGATTTACCTGAACATTAGCAAAATATTTTTTTATTCAACCAAATAGTCCGGTCAAATTTTCAAATAACTGTAGAGTATATTCAGAGACAACTAAATCAACTGATACTTGGACATTTTGTTATGCTTTCTAATTTAGCAAAAATGTTCACTTTGAAAAATGTAATTAAAATGTCTTTGATTCAATATGTTATGGAAATGGTAAAAATATCATGATAAATGATCTACAGAAGGGGTCACCAAACCCCGGACTCCGGTCCAAATCCGGACCCAGAGAACGTTCTGTCTGGACAGCAAAGCATTTGCTGCTATGAGGGTCAGCAACATTCTGAATACACATGAATACATGAACTGAAGGGACAGTGAGCGAGCAACACGGCTGATAACAGCCTAACAGTGAGCATACGAGTGTACACTGCGAGTACAGGGGATTTTAGGAAAACACAAAAAGCCTTTCACTGACTGGGAAATGATCAAAGAGTGCATAGAAGCTGTGGCAGAAACACTTTTAGATGGAAAAGGAGGACAACAACTTAAAGAAAAGTTTAAGCAAATTGCCCTGCCAGCCACAAGCACAACAAGGAGAGCAGAACTGTTTATACTATGTACAGACCCTGATCGACTGTCTCATTCAAATCGCGTTTAATATTGCTTCTTTTCTGGAACTTTCAAAACAAATCGCATTAACCTACTTCCAGCTCAGCCCAGGAAGAAGAGGAGACAGAGCTGAACAAAAACGCTGTGCTCCAACATGGCAGTCTCTTTCCACGCGGATCTTGGAAGGGAACCGGATAGGAGAGGCATGACGCGTGACTCATTTGGATCCAAAAGGAGCTAAGATTGTAGGCAACAAAGTTAAGTAAGGATTTTCCTGTTCGTGCATCCAGCATTCATCTAGAAAAAGGGTTTAGTAAGACAAGCGTGGCTTGACATTTCTTCTGAGGCCTCCAGAAACAACCCTAACTGAAGCGGATTTTCCCCACGGCCTGAAAAAGAATTCCGGAACCGCATTGCATGTCTTCCTGAGTGCATGTGCAGCTGAGTGCATGTGCAGCGGCCACTGAAGGAGCTGAATGTGCGATTGCTGTAGGGTTCGGCCGGGCCTGCTAAAAGCCAACCCCCTACAGCTACTGAGATTAGCCGCAACACTAGGCCCTTTCAGCCCACATGTGGATGACCGGACGTCTCTCATCTTGTAGCCCAGAAACCTTGTCCTCAGCATGATTCATGTAAGAGGCAGTGTTTGGGGAAAGAAGATTAGTTTAGAGTTAAATAATCTAAATAATGTTCGTTTTGTGATGTTTGTTTTTGTTTGTGTTTGGAAAACTCCTCTAAGTGCTAGCAGACTAGCTGCTGAGCTAACAATGTTTTCTGTGTTGTGTTTTTAAAGTTTAGACACACTTCATTTAAAGGGTGTTTTTTAAATACAGATCGGCCATTGACTTGTTTTTGTTAGTAAATTTCTGTATTTTAAGAGACTGTGTGAAGAGTTTTGATGTTCAGTAATGCCAGAGCTTGATTCACTCCTTTCATTATAGTCCTAATACCACCGCCTTATTGGGCTGGTATTCACCGGACAACACTTAACAGACCGAATTATTATTTACTAAAACATTAAAATATTAATATTTAATATTCAATGATAAATTAAAAATAATAATCACAATAAATGAAAGAAAATATTTTTGTCAGTTGATTTAAAATGCCCAGACCCTAAACTGTTTGGATATTGAAGGTAGTGGACCTCCTGCTATTTTAGTTGGGGACCCCAAAAGCATTTATTCTTACCACTGAAAAAGGCTTGTGGATGGTCAATAAAAGACTGAATGTTTGTGTCCCTACATGCATTTCAGAGTTGCTGGTCAGGTATGAACCATGTAGGCCCCTCAGGTCATCAGATACCTTGTCTAATAAACCATAGGCAGCATTTAGGTTCTATTATCCACAGCTTTGGAACAAACTGCCTGACAACATAAGATGTGCAGAGACTGTTGGCTAAATCAGTTTAAAGTTTAAATCAGGACTGAAAACAGATGTGATTATAGTTAATGTTTTTTTATGCATTTATATGATGGCTTATTATATTTTATTATGGATCAGGGTGTAGATAT
>JAHHUM010001369.1:0-12429 GCA_036173005.1 Crenichthys baileyi | reverse complement strand
ATGTATCTTGAACATGACAATAAATCCAACTTGGTAAAAAAGTGCAATTCACTAAGGTACAGGGAGAGGATTGTTTTATTTCCAATAAACACTAAATTATAAACAAATACATTTTTTTCCCATTACACTTATTTTTAATCTCATTCTCTACTTAAAACAATACTTTTATTTGTGGAATTTGACTTTGGCTTCCACATGGAACATTCAGAAGCAGTTCTTTTCTTAGTTCCTTTTACCAATAGTGCACTCTCTCTGTAATTTTACAATGTTTTACAAACTATTAATAAAGCAATGTGCATTTTGCAAATAACTTAATGCAAATAATGCAATGCCCTAATACTGCCTGCTAGACTGATGTGCTTGAGTTGATTCTCTTCTAGTTGGCTAACTGAGCAGTAAGAGCAGAAATCACATCAATGTAGCAGTTAAGAACTGCTTACAACTGTAAGTAGAAAATTAAAGTACTGACTGACAGCCACAGCAGCTGTTAACATCACACAATGAGGTATGTCAACTAGTGGTCTTTCTTTTCAAAGTGCCAAGTGCACATTACTGCACTCACTTGTAATGAGAAAAATAAAATGTTGTGATTTCTTTAGTACTTCAACAAACAGGTCTTTCATAACTAATAGACAGTGTATGCAGAAAGTCAAGTAGTATTGGCAAGCACAGACTGTCACCTCACTGAGGGATTTATTTCATGTGACTTAGTGTCAGGTTTTTCTTCAGGAATATTAGTTGGTCAACATGTGCTGTAACTATGTCATCAGCTGTGCCAGAGACACGTTCTGATGGGACAAGTTGCCTCTGGCCAACTTGGAAAGCAGTGAGAGATCCACCTGTTCTTTCCACCACTGCAACACATCACCATTCAGCGATAAACAATCCCTCCCCCTGTACTTTACAATTTCCTCCTTAGCTCTATCCCTTATGCTCTTCTTTGGTGCTCTTAGAGTGAAGAAACCTCCAAACAACTGGTCCAAGGGTGACTTCTTTTTGGGTGGCTCTGGAAGAGGAGAGAAGAGATATAAAATTCAATACTGCAGAATATTTCTACAGTATTTCTACCAATTTTCAAATAAACTCATTACTATACGTTTTAGTTTTGTTCATAACAAAACAAATCTGACTCTGTCTCTGCCTCTTCCTCCTTCTCTTTGTTATCCTCCCCTCTGTAGGAGCTGTGGTGGTCACCTTCTGGTTCAGCTGCTAGTCTCTCATTCAGTGTGCTATCGTCTTCTGCCTGATAATCAGCACATATAAGCTATTAGATTTCTTAAAACTAAAACAGAAAAACAACAGTTAAGGAAAGCAGAATAAATGTAAGAGTGGGAGTGACACAAACTCACTTAATACAATATTCTTAGCATTTTCTTACCATTTCCTCCACTTCTGCTGTTATGCTCTGGAATATGATGTCTCTAGTGTTGTCGTCATCCAGGAATTCCAACTCTTTGAAGTGGGGATTAAGTGCAGAGGCTTTGTTGAGGATGTCTTGGATATATGTGTAGCGAGTGTCAAAGTCCTTTCTGAATTTCTCCATCTCAAAATTACCTGTAGATCACTGTCATTTGGCTCAAAATTCTTATGCAGTTTGGCCAGTGTTGGGGCGATGATGGAAATGGTGGGGGTCTGTTCCCCAATGAGGCACTTAGTTGCCACTTTGAGCGGGGTAATCGGTTTGATGATTTCTGGGGAACTTGTGGAAACATCATGCACTAGTTTGTGGTGTTTCAGGTGCAATTGCGTTTAAATTTCACACAGTGCTTCACATGCTTCGGGGCTTTTGTGGAAATATGTCACTATCTTCCTCAATTTTACCAGGAGTGCTGACACTGTGTCCACTTGTAGAGCTTTTGCAAGGACACATTAAATGTATTTGTGATGCATCGTGCATGTGGCTGCATCTCTGCGAGTGTTCCAGATAGTAACATGTTTGAGGTATTATCAGTGACAAGTGCAGGCTTCTTTTTTCAATATTCGACTCGCAGAAAACATCACGCAGTAAAGCTGCCAGATTTTCACCTTTGTGTTCCACGTTGAATGTTCTGGTCTGGAGAACAGGTTTTTTCATGCTCCACTCACCATCAATATAGTGTGCCGTGTATGACTGAGTAGCACAAAACATCCAGCCATCCACTCCGATTGCAACTCTCTGTGCATTGCTCAGGCACTCGACTATCTCTCCTCTCACTTTTTTGTAAAGAGCAGGGATGTGTGTATCAGTAAAGGTCCCCTTAACTGGTATTTTGTACCGTGGTTCCAAAATATGGAGGTGTTGTTGGAAGCACTCCTTTTCTACAACACTGTATGGTTGATAAAATAAAAAAAGATGAAATAAGTAAGGCGCTGGTTATTGCCTGCGAGCAGGTAGAGTTAGCTGCCAGGGGAGGGCCAGAGTTAATAAAACTATTGATACTTCTCTCACCAGTTTTGCTGCAGTTGGCTGTGGATGAATGGGAACCAGCAGAGACATCCGAGGAAGAGGTGGGTGGAGCAGCATCTGAGGTATCCATGCCATGCCGTCTTTTCATGTGCGTTGCCATGTTCGTGGCGCTGGTAAAATATTATATAGCTGCTCAACATTGTTTGCGAATGGCGTGAGTTTTATTAAGTTTTCCATCGTCCTTTTTGAAGAATCCCAAGTACTGCCAAGACTTATGTGTCTTCAGACTAACGTTGCATATCTCCTCCTCACCTGCTTCACTTCCCTCCATTTTGCTCTCGTCGAACTGTGGCTGCGCTCGACTCCCGTACGTCTTAATAACAAAACGGTAAAAGAAAGTGATGGACACGAAACCAGAGGAGGTACAGTACGTAATATTCGATGTAACCATGGGTTTCTACCAATGCAGACACGCTAAGAAAGATACATTGCGCATTTGCTGGCAGCTATATCCGATGCACACTGAAGCTACCGGTACAGTCGGTGGCAATGTCCGAAACATCTGTTTCAGACCATGGATTCTATTTGGTGAATCTCTCCATCCCTGGTTCTGATCTGAGGGGGGTGTGGCAGGAGAAGAAGAGCGGAGAGAAGCTGCCGTTTGTGCTGGTAATGATTCAAAGTTTGCCTGAAGAAGGTGATCATTTCAGGCTTCATGAAGAAGTATTTGGAAGTATTTGGTATTTGGCCAGCCTAAGTAAAGCCTGTGTAAAAGGGCCATAAATGTTTAGAATAACACTAGCTGAATAAAGACCTAACGTCATTTGATTTCTCTCTCTAAAAGGTAAAGTTTACATTTTGGGAAGGGAGAAATAGAGGAATTCAAAGTAATACCTTGACAGGTTCTAACCCCAGAGAACAGCCTTAACAGGAGAAGACTACCTACATTTGGGTTAGACAGCTGTTTGGGATGCTGCTGGTTTTGTATACAAATACAAAAGTAGAATTTACATGTAGATCTAAAAAAAAAATTCATATCATAACAAATATTTTTGGTCATTATATTACATTTTTATACAACTTTCTTTTAAAACAGATGAATGGAGTTTTAAACAGAGGGAAAAACACAGCAGGCTGTTGGATTCTTGTATTGCTTATGGGATCATAAATAGATGTGAACTAAACATTTTAACATCTTATTTCACAGCTTTGCGTCTTTTCAGAAGGTTTCATTATTTAGCACACTCTTTTCTCACACATAAAATCCTGTTTACCCTGTTGAACAAATGGCAAAGGTGAGATGTTTTTCTCCATGTGCCGAAAAGAAATCCATTCCTCCTGAAGTCTTTTCTCCCAGGTAACAGTTACTTCTCTTATACTTTTACATTTCCCTTCCACAAAATCATTAATTCCACAAAGTCATTGATTTACAACAAGGAACTTCACAAAGTCAATTCTATCGAGTCATACAGATTTCAGGGCAGGTACATACATTCAAAATAATCCGAACTATCAGACATTGCAGTCAGATTCAGTTTATTATTCAAATTCGTTAAAAGTTTTTCTATCTAAGGAACCCCAGCAGATTGCATCAAGTCAGTGACTTGCAGCATTCACTCCTGGATGAGCATGTAGAGACAGTGGAGAGAAAAAAAACTCCCTTTTAACAGAAAGAAATCTCTAGCAGAACCAGGCTTAGTGTGAGCGGCCATCTGCCACGACTGACTGGGGGTTTGAGAGAACAGAGCAGAGACAGAAAAGAACACAGAATCCAGGAGTCCTTTCTATGGGAAAGAAAAGTAAAACATTAATGGGTATAGCTCCTTTAGAGGCTTCATTTAGGAAAGAAAGACAGCTAAGCAAATGAACTCTGAGAGAGTTTGAGACAAGAGTATGAAAGAGAGCACATACAGTAGAGACTAAATGGACATCCTTCAATCAAACGAGGTGTGAAAAGTTTGACAGGTGGGGGCGGGACTTCCTAGGGCGGGACCTCCTGTGCCGTAACCGTAAGTCGTCATTAACCGGATGTTGTCATCACAAGGGGATGAATCTAGAGCCAACCAATTAAATCAGAGGGATGTGTTTAAGGCTTTTATTATTTAATTATATTATTTTACTGTATTATGTAATTGTATGTTTTTAGATGTTTCTACATCTAAAAAAACATGCTGTTTCTCCACTTTAAAGGTACAATCACCCTAATGCAGGCACGTCACACGAAATTCTGATAAAAAGAGAGAACCTGACAGAATTGTAAATTCTGTGCTCAGTATGCTGTTTCCAAATTAGAAATGGATTCTACAGCTAAAAGTCTTTGTTTGGAATCATGAGAGACTCCGTTTGGTAAAATGGATGATAATTTGAGTTTCTTTAAGCTTTTCTTTTTTTCATTTAAGAGCAATAGTTATTGAGGATTTAGAGATCCCACGTGGGAGGCGGAGGTTGTATGCTGTAGGTGTGGTCTATGTTAAACGTCACAAGAAACTGAAAAATTTTTAAAAAGTTAAAAAGTCCTCAGACATGTCACTGTTTATTGAATTAAGGCAGACATCCGCAGCTGTTTCTTGTGGATTGTCTCAGACAAAGTCTTCACACTGACTGTATTCATAAAGTAATTAAGACGACCGTCTTCTTTCCTGACCCAAAGTGTCGAGCATTGTCTCAGACCTCAGACATGTCACTGTTTATTGAATTAAGGCGTCTGCGGTTTTGCTTAGGTGTCAGGAGCTTCAAAGTCTTCACAGCGACTGTAGTCATAAAGTAATAGAAACGACCGTCTTCCTTCCTGGCCCAAAGTGTCGAGCATTGTCTCTGACAATCCACAAGAAACAGCTGAAACAATAGGTAATCAGACCTCAGACAAGTCACTGTTTATTGAATTAAAGTGTCTGCGGGATATGTGAATGCTGTTGGATAATAATAATGATGTTTTTATTTATATTCTTCAGAACCCACAAGTGACGAGCTGGATAGTATCGTTTTAACACAGTCCGACTACGGTAATTATTAACATCTGATATAGTCAACTGGTGAATGCTATTTTGTGATTTAAAAAATAAATGAAATACATTCTTCTTACAGATTTAACGAGAGGCGTATTCCTGAACATTGGAGAGGTCAGCGTTTGTAACAGTCTGCCCACGAAAAAATAAAATTTGAGACGGAAACTTGTCTTTAAAAAAAACAATTCGATCCCTGAAAATATCCACGGACGAGAGGGTGACCCCATTCATGCACCACAGTCTGTAATTGTAGTATCCCCTGATCGTGTACCGGAAAAATTAACAGCTCCGGAAGAGGAGAGTAAGTTAAAAAATTTATTTTTCTACGCGTATGTTTTCATATATTACAGCCTTGTTTTAACCATTGAATAAATATTTTACAGATTTATTGAATGATTTAATCTAGAACCTATGCCTGGATAACATTTCGCACCAGTTCAGTGCAGGAAGAGTTGAAACCCCCTGGAACCGTTAAAATACCCCGTGTACGGAGTAAGTGAAAGTTATTGTATTTCCAGATTCTGTTCTATCCAAATCTTCACAGAAACCAGAAATTTTGTTCGAAAGATCAGCATTGTAAGGTAACTTTACTTTGTTTCACAGAATATCTTACACTGAGGAAAAGGTGGCGACTCTCTGCTCTGTATACCAGGACGAAGCTTGTTAGAGGTTTAATGAAGGGTACGTTTAATTCTTATTTATATGAATGGTACGTTTAATTCTTATTTTATATGAATGGTACGCTTAATTCTTATTTATATAAATGGTACGTTTAATTCTTATTTATATGAATGGTACGTTTAATTCTTATTTTATATGAATGGTACGTTTAATGGTACCAGGACACCCTAGGCAGGAGGTCAATGATCGACTTTGTTGTCGTATCATCAGACCTTCGGCCGCATGTTTTGGACACTCGGGTGAAGAGAGGGGCTGAGCTGTCCCCTGATCACCACCTGGTGGTGAGTTGGATCCGCTGGAGGAGGAGAAAGCCGGACAGACTTGGCAGGCCCAAGCGCATAGTGAGGGTCTGCTGGGAGCGCCTGGCGGAGCCCTTGGCCAGGGATGTATTCAACTCCCACCTCCGGGAGAGCTTTGACCAGATTCCGGGGGATGTTGGAGACATAGAGTCCGAGTGGACCATGTTCTCCGCATTTATTGTTGATGCTGCTGCCCGTAGCTGCGGGCGTAAGGTCTGTGGTGCCTGTCGGGGCGGCAATCCCAGAACCCGGAGGTGGACACCGGCAGTAAGTATAACAAAGTCTCAGTTTAAATTTCCAAAGACAATTGATCCTAGTTTATTTTCCCTCCTATTGGTTAGCTCCCGCTCCCCCGTCTGCTCCCGTTCACTGTTTATCCTGTACCGTCCCAATCACGTGATCTTTACTAATGCTGTCTCCCGTCCCGCGGGATTCCCATGGGAATCCCGTGACCCGTGGGATTCCCGAAAAAATGTCAGCCTCTAGTGCAAACACACCCTCCATTTCTGCTACCTGTATGACCCCCTCTCTTTTCCAATGGTTATGGTCAATCTGACAGAGAGAGGTATCCCAGTTGTTGTGGTTTTTAGTATAACAATGGCCATCAGTGGGCTCTAGATGGAAAAACTGTCTACTTTTAAGGCTAGGCTTAAAACTTTCCTTTTTGATAAAGCTTATAATTAGAGTGGCTTAGGTTATCCTGAGCTATCTCTTTAGTTATGCTGCTATAGGCTTAGGCTGCTGGAGGACATAATGACCACTTTCACCCTCTTCGCTTCATTCTCACAATACTCTCCAATTTTGTATTATTTGCTGTTATTTAAGCTTTTAACTTTGTTATCACTCTTTTCTCTTCCTAGAAGCTACACCTGGCCTGACTCTGTGTCTACCTGTGTCACCTTTCTGGAGAGGGGTATTGTCCAAGCTTCTCCTGGCAACAACTTAATTGTTACCCTCTACCGATAATCCACATGGCCCTGTCTTTTAGTGTTTAACCCTTTCTCTCTCCTAGACATGGCTACTGACTGAGCTTTTACTGTGACTAACTCTATGTGCTCTCTTTCAGATTCTAACCTTGAAAACTGGCTCAGAGTTTATCTTTTCTTTCTTTCTAGGTGAAACGACTAAAGGAGCTACATCCACTAACGTTTACTTTTCCTTCCCATAGAAAGTACTCCTGGATCAGTGCTTCTGTGTTCTTTTTGTGTCTCTGCTCCGTTCTCTCAAAACCCCAGTCAGTCGTGACAGATGGCCGCTCACACTGAGCCTTGTTTTGCTGGAGGTTTCTTCCTGTTAAAAGGGAGTTTTTCCTCTCCACTGTCGTTACATGCGTGCTCAGTATGAGGGATTGCTGCAAAGTCAACGCCAGTGACTGTCCACTGTCTCTACATGCTCATCCAGGAGGAGTGAATGCTGCAAGTCACTGACTGGATGCAATCTGCTGGGTTTCCTTAGATAGAAAAACTTTTTATCCAATTTGAATAAAGAACTGAATCTGACTGCACTGTTCAATGGTGAGGATTAACTGGAATGTATGTACCTGACTTTTGTGAAGTGCCTTGAGACGACATGTGTTGTGAATTGGCACTATATAAATAAACTGAATTGAATTGAAATATGATTCCGCCTGCTTTGGGGAAGTTTTTTTTGGGAGGGGTTGTAAAAGTCCAACTCTGAAATGCCTGCAGCTAAAAAACCTGGAATTTTTTTCTACAGGCAGTTAATGACCCTGCAGGAGGGTCGAAACGTAAGGTTAAAGGAACGTTTGACTGTGAACTGATTAATAAGAAAAAGCGTCACCTGTATATTGTAGATACTACCGGTAATCAGTTATGCTTTGCCATCAGCCTTGTACACGTCTCTGACCCTAACCTTACTGATAACCAGGCTTTAGAGCTGGGGAGGGAGTGGCAGCACCAGGCAGGCCTCAATGAACAAACAGCAGTTACTTTTTAGCGATATTGGTAAATTTTGAAAACATTCTAAAGAGAGAAAAATTGTAGGTTTTTCAAAAGAACCGTTACAGGCTCTACAGCTCTGTGTAAAATTTGAGACCAGTTTTCCCCTGATCGATCAAACCCCCTCTCTTTCTGCTGTTATTTCAAAGTCACTACTTAAGGGGAAAAAAAAACTCAAGGTTTTTCAGGATCGAGATACATCTGTGCATTTTGTTACGGGGAGCATAAAAAAGGCAGACACACTCCACTGTGAAGGCTATTGCCCGGGTTTTTGTCACTCATACCAGTGTATGCATGGAATTAATGAACCTGTCGCCTGTGCAGGTTGTCACAGAATCTGTCGTAACTCTTCATGTTTCAGCAGACATAGGGAACCCCCCCAACAGACCAAGTGCTGACAGGGGCCTATGAGGGACTGGGGGGGGGGGGGGGGGGGGAAATTTTTTTTGAGTTGGTAAAACTGTGCAAGTTGTGCAAATAGATATACGTTATTCCAATCAGCAGGCAGGATAAAACGGCACGTGTGTGATGTAAAATGCCGTATTTGCAGTGAGAATATACTTCCTGGTTTAGATGTGACATGCGATGAACATCAGTGCTACATTCAACCTGGCAAACCCTGTAATCAGCTAGATGATAAACTGATTTTTTATGAGTTTTTTGAATGCTTCCCCTTTGACCGGGGAACGGTGTGCACCATCCCCTATCTGGTCTGTGTTAAAACATTGAAAAAGGTAAGGAATGGCCCCCCTTATGGATTGAATTGCACCCAAAAATTTTTTCTCCCCCAAATTTTTTTCAGGAGACCGGGTGTACAGAGGCTTCACCTTAATAGCTCATAACGCATGTGGGTATGAGAGCTACCTGATTCTCACAGTTATGCTGCAGTTAGATATTAAACCCCCTACTCCCATCATGCAAGGAAGTAAAGTTCTCTGTTTAAACCGACCCTGATTACAGGTTAAAATTTAAATTGATAGCCTGTCCTTCATGTGTATGAAGCTTAGTGCGATGCCGAAAGCATTAGATTTTAGTGATCAGACCAATGGTTTTTTTCCCACCTATTCTTCCCTTTGAACAAACGTCTCCAGTATGTGGGGTCCTTTCCCCCCCTAATCCTGCTACGCTGTAGAACGCATGAGCCTTCAAAAACAAAAAGGGTTTAAACAGTTGGTACAGAGAAGGGGAGCAAAGGGTCTTTGATTTCGAGAAGGAAAGCTCTTCGTTAATTTTTAAAAAATTGATGTGGACATTCTGTTTCAAGGTTGTGTTTTAAATTCAGGGATGAGGTTCTTTATAAAGGGGGACAAGTGTGGATCCGCTTAAATGCATCACGATAGCCTCAGCATGCATGAAGGTTTTTGTAACCAATTTCCTTCCTCCTAAAAAACCCTTGGCCATCCCCTCACCTCTGGACTACAGACATAGTAGTAAAACTTTTCCAGCACGTCCATTCAATGGCTTGACTGGATTTCAGACAGCAGAAAAAGACATCGAACATGCATTAAACAAGGGGGAAAAGAAAATCGGTCCATATTCTGTGGATGAGTTTGCGGAGATTAAAGATGGAAAGGTTGAGTTCGAATCCGAATGTTTTCTTCACGGCTGTAAATTGTGTTATTCACCTCATGAAAAGTGTCCTTTGAGAGGGGTCGCATTTGAACAGTTTTACGCAGCCTCTGTTGAGAGAAGCAAGGTACTCCAAACTGTGTATGGCCTTCGTCTCGGTTTTTTTGGTTTTTCATGAGTGGACCCTTTTTTGAAAAAGGGGGGGGGGAAAAAAAAAAACCCCGGGGGGGTGATCAGCTTTCTTGAGAAAGTTAATGCACCCGAACCGCTATCACCCCGAGATGCTCTGTATGGTGGTCGCACCTGCTCTATGAGGTACACAGCGGGGCCGGGTGAAACTGTACACTATGTGGATTACACATCTCTGTACCCCTATGTAAATGCTAACTGCGGCTTTCCCCTCGGCCACCCCACCATCATTTACAAAGATTTTGATCCCAGCAGCTACTTCGGTATCATCAGAGCCGTGGTCTACCCCCCACGAGGTCTCTTTTTCCCCGTTTTGCCTTACAGAACACCCCAAGGTAAACTTGTGTTTACTCTCTGCCGCACATGTGCTGAAATAAATAACCAGTCAGGTCCCTGCAGCCATAATGATGAGGACAGAGCTCTGACGGGTGTGTGGGTGTGTAGAGTTTTGTAAAGCGTTGCAGTGTGGTTATCGCCTTGCTAATATCACAGAAGTTTGGCATTTTGAGAGTAACAGTAGCACAATCTTTAAAGGTTACATTCACTGTTTTTTAAAGGGTAAGCAGGAGGCTTCAGACTACCCTTCTGAAGCGGTGGATGAGGAGAGCAGGTCAAAGTATGTAACAGACTACAAACTCCACCAGGGTATCCAATTAGACACAGGCAAAATCGAGGTGAACCCTACCAAAAGACAGGTGTGTTTATTGCAGCATTCACCACCATTTATGCACGTTTAAAACTTCTCAACAGCATGGAGCAATTGCAGGACAGATTGATTTATATTGACATGGACAGTTACATTTATGTGACAAAAAGTGGTGAAACTCCTCTGGAACTGGGAAATTATCTGAGGGATCTTACAGACGAGCTAGGGGGAGACAGCATTTTGGAGTTTGCATCAACGGGACCCAAGAGTTATGCATACCAAACCAAAAACCAGAAAAAACTAGTGATACGTGCTAAAGGCATCACTCAGACACATGAATGCAGCGAGAGGATCAATTTTGACAACATCAAAGGGCTGGTTGAGGGCTACTTAGCAGGATCCAGTGAGGGTGTCATTGAAATTCCACAGCAGACGATCAGGAGGGATAAAAAGAGATTCCGCTTAAGAAATGCTGCATTTGTTAAAAGGTTTCGGTTGGTGTATGACAAGAGACGCCTTTTTTCTGACGGGGCAACTCTGCCTTTTGGTTATTAGAGCATAATAAGAGGAAGAAAGATAAAAAAATAAAAAATGTTGCATTCCGCCGATTTACAGGAGATTGATTTTGATCCTAGATTTAGAGCGCCTTTCTCATGTATGATTATTGGACCCAGCGGCTGCGGGAAAACGTTTTTTGTAAAAAGTGTTTTGCAAAATTGTAACCATGTCATGGATGTTGTTCCAGAAAATATTGTATGGATTTACACATCTTTTCAGCCCATGTATGCTGAATTGCAGAAGATTAATTAAAAAATATTACATTTGTGGAAGGATTGCCTCATTCTTTTGAAAATGAAAACCTGTTTCCTCCTGATCAGAATCATCTGGTTTTTTCTAGACAATGTTATTGCCCAAACCCTTAGATGTTGAAAACGTTAAAGGTCTTACACAATTCTTTTACCATCGTAATATGAGCGTCATGCTGTTGACTCAGAATGTATTTCATCAGGGAAAGTTCAGTCGCATCATTAGCCTGAACACTAATTATATGGGTTGTTTAAGAAAACCTAACGGCTCTTCCCCCTGATCGTTGATCTAGTGGGTGGATTCATCAGGAGATAATGTCTCTCAGAACATCGCAGAAAGGTTTTTATTTCCCTCATCGGCTGGATGCTGAAATGAGAGCGATATTGAATGACCCCCGGTTTGACTTCTAATGAAAAAATAAAAAAAAATGTTTCACTTTTGCAGAGGTATCTCACTCTACGCAAGCAGGTTTTAAAGAAGAACACAGGTGAGTTTGACCCTTCAGCGTGACACATCGAGAGAGACTCCAGAGTTTTATGAAGAAAAACTTCCCGGGGGGTGACCCGGTTGCTTCGGATTTAATTTTTGGATGTACTGAAAACCGGGCCAAAGCATAACCGTAAAAATCTGAGTACCTTTTGAATAAATTATCCAAAGAAGGGGGGTTGGACTTCGCAAGGAGAATTTGATTTTAAAGAAAAATGGTGAAAAGGGGCCCCTTATTGACTTTTGAAAAATCTCATGCTAAGCAAGAAGAAAAAAAACAGATAATTCTTTCTCCCCATGGGTCGAGATCCGAGCAGGAAGACCCTAAAAATACTAACATGAAGCCAAAAAAGTCTCTTCGTAAAACAATACCATTAAAAACTTCTTAAACCACATCTTTTTA
>JAHHUM010001368.1:0-66160 GCA_036173005.1 Crenichthys baileyi | reverse complement strand
AAGATTTTAATAAGTCTTATATGCCCTTTATTTCAGTGCTTTTAAATGCACCACAAGCTGAATGCAGTAAATACAACTGCATTTACAGTTCATGTTTAATAATGTATGTTCATTGATTTCTGGAAGCATCTTTGTATATATAGTCATATTCAATAAATTAGAATACAGAATATTTTATTTATTTCAGTATGTTAATTCACTAAGTACAGCACATTATATAGATTAATAAAACAAAGACTGAGGTTTCCAAGCTTTTATTTCTGTTAATCATGAGGATTTTCTGCTTACAGCTAATGAAAACACAAACACATAAAATCAGACCAATAAAAAAAACAATTTTCATACAGAAATGTGGTGTAGGGGTTAAAGCGCGCGACCATACGCAGAGGCTACAGTCCTCGAAGCGGTAGTCCAGGGTTCGAGTCCCGGACCCGGCGACATTTGCTGAATGTCTCCCCCTCTCTCTACCCCTCTTTCCTGTCTGCCTACTGTCAAAAAAATAAATAAATAAAGGCCACTAGTGCTGAAAACTATCTTTAAAGAAAATAAAAATGTGGGCTTAATGAAAAGTATGTTGAATACCTGCCTAAAGGTTGTTATTTTCTAAATGTACTTTTAATCTGACAGACATCTTCATCTGAACGCATATTCTAATTTATTAAAAATGACTGTACATGACTATCCTAAAACCACACGACCAACATATGAAAACCATCTACTGCATGGGTTGCTAAAGTTTCTTTAAATTTTTTTTAAAAACTGGATGCAAATCGGCCATTTCTGGCCTCTTTCTTTGGGTTATTAAGGGTGGTTTAAAACGTTTGCATAGTAATTTCTGCATAGTTTTGTAACGCATCAAAGGGATTTCAACAACGATTAGTTTGATTCACAGCAAATTGTCTACCTACCATATTTTAAGTTTTCTTAAGGTACAGCACCTTGTAAAAGTATTCACACCCCTGGACCACATTTTATTGGGATTTTATGTAACAGCCCAACACAAAGTAGTGCATAAGTGTGAAGTGGAAGAAAAATAATCATTTAATAAATATTTAATAATTTTTTATATCATTTCTTTCATCATTATCCTAAAATCTCATACAAATAAAAGTCTGAAAAGTGTGGAGTCCTGTTTGGTGTTTGTGTACTACCTCTTAAACATTGTATAGTGGAAAACTAATACAGCACATTTCCCTGAGCCCACCATCTCCACAGTGACTCTTGGTGATAGCCATATCATGCTGTGGGGATGGTTTTCCTCAGCTGGGACACGGAAGCTGACCAGAGTCCTGGAAGAAAACTTGTTAGAGGCTGCAGAAGGAACAACCTTAAACATGCAGCCAGAGCTACTGTAGAAAGGTTTAGATGAAAGCATATTTATTGTGATAATGGCCCAGTCAAAGTCCAGACCTAAATATAACTGAGAATCTATGGTTAAACTTGATAACTGTTTTTTTACAGATGCTCTTCATCTAACATGACTGAGCTTGAGCTATTTCGCAAAGAATGGGCAAAAGTCTGAGTCACATGGTTCAACAAAAAGGCTCGAACACAAAAAGCATTATTTGTAAAAAATCTAAAAACTATTTATCATTTACCTTCTGCTGTACAATAATGTTTAACTTTGTGCTGTCCTACTTTTGTTAAGTAATTTTCCTTTTCTGCATAGTGTGACAGAGAAGTTCATAAATGGACACAAATCACATCCTCCTGCCTTGATTTTCTGGTGATGGAAGCGCTTTGTTTGAAGCAAACTGATACCGCAAGGCTTTTTTTTTTTTTGGTTTAGTTCGCTAAACAAAAACAAGGAAGCAGGCAGAATAGCAGAGACAACAAAAGAAATATAGAGAACACGGGACACTTTGCATTCTGTTCATCCAGTTTTCCATGCAGGATACCAAACTGAATTCTTCACTTGGAAACATGCTTGGCTGGCTGTTGATGCCAGAGCCATGCGGAGGGGAGGTGGCAGCGAGCAGGCAGGCATCAGTTCACAAAGGAGACGAAACTGCTCACATTATTATTCATGTTTAGAATATAAAGGCTTTAAGGTGTTACACTGCAGAGAATAAGAGCAGCAGCATCTGTTGTGTTAATGCAGAGCTGCACTAAGACAGCTTTGATAGATGGGAACTGGATGGAGGTCAGAGGGTCATGCGGGGGTTCAGGTAAAAGATTGCTGCATTCTGTGCAGGACATCAAACAGCCTGACATAGAAAGGAGGCATGCTCATTAGAGCATCAAGAGGGGCAGCAGCAGCGTTGAAAGGTCAAAGGCTAAGCTTCCTCTGCACCATTGTTTTTCCATTTATAAGATTGTGTATGAGTGTGTGTGACACCTCTGTGCAGTGATGACCATTTTTTAAAGGTGGTACATCAGCGTGCAGCCAGCAGGTGGAGGCAAGGGGAGGAGGGCGGTTTAAGCAGCGCGGGCCACATGCCAACAGCCCGAATACGAAGTGGAACGTGCCTGAATACAACACCCGTTTCTAGCAGACGTACCTTCCTGGGCCATTGCGGCCGTGCTGGTGGTAGCAGCAGGGCTGGTGTGTTGCCGTCCCACTATTGGACAGAGAGGGATTCAGTTTGGCCTCACTAAAGCCTCACACCCTTTTCTTCCAGCCACAGTTGCTCATAAGTTTACATACCCTGGCAAAAGTTCTAACTTTCTCCCAATTTTTCAGAGGACATGAATGATAATACAAAAACCGTTCTTTCACTTGTGGCTAGTGGTCGAGTGGAGCCATTTGATTGTGTTTGCTCTTTTTAAAGCACAATGAAAACAGAAATTACCCAGATGACCCTGATCAAACGTTAACATCACCTGGTCCTTAATACTGTGTATTAAATGGGAGCTTAAAGCTTTTTGTGGTAGTTGTGGATCAGCCACTTTATTCTCTCATATGGTAAAACCTACTCTTCAGTTCAAGAAGTCTCAGGTTCAATTCGTGGACCGTCTTGCATAAACAGCACATCTAAGGTCTTCCCAAAGTAGCTAAATGATACTGAGGTTGGGAGACTGAGATGGCCTCTCCAGACCTGTCACCTTGTCTAACTGGATCGTCGTCATATTTTTTAAAACATTGTTGCATTCATCTTGCCACCAATTTTGAGTCTTTGTAGCTCACATATCCTCCAACCATCAGGGATCCACTTCTTTTGGACTCCTCTCTGAATGCACTGTAAAGTTCAATAAAGTTCATCGCACCAAATTAATTTTTTTCAGAAGATTTGAGGTTTGTGTCTGTGCTGTCTGCCATTGTAACAGCTTTGTTTTGGCCAATCAACCATGCAGCCTATTTTTCTCCTTATAATGCATCTTGAAAAAGCCACACAGCATTCCCACCCCCCCCACCCAACGTTTTTGTGCATTTCGAAAAATCCTTCTAGCAGCTTTGGCTGAAATGTATGTCCACATAGCTTCTGAGTTATGTAAACATTCGATCAGGCTTGGTTTCAACAGAATCCCTAATTTTTTCATTCTAAATAAGAGTTGAAACACATATCTCAGTAATTAACAATGCCGGTAGTGTTTATATACGTTTAATTTTTTTAGAAATTCTGGCTACCATGCAGGGGTCTGTCAGGAGCCAAGAAACTTGATGACTTTTGATACACAAACACTAATTACAAGCAAACCAATCGCAGGTGAGGATGGTTACCTTTAATGGTCATTTCACCCCATGTGTATAAGATGCCAACACTTCCAGGTTGTGTAAACGTTGGATCACAACCCGAGCATAATGTATTAAATTGCATTGGGGCACTTAGCGATTATTGAATTTCAACATTTTAGCAAGATCTTCTGCAATACTCAACTCTCTTAAATTTTAAGTGAAGCAGCGGATGGTGAATCTCTCCACTAAGAAGCTCAGACCACAGATTGCATTATCTGGTCATTCACTCTATGAAAAAGCATTTGAGTGATGTGGAAACACATTCAGTGTGTTTTCTTCAGTCTACATCAGTGTTTGACAGTAATCCACTGGAGCTGTGTTGCTTACATGAAAGCCTGTAAACACAGAGCCAATAGCATTATCGGCCTGCTAGGCCATCATCCGGCCCACAAATTGGATGTTCAAACACAAGCGCCCTGAACTTTCAGTGATCAAACTGCTTACCATGATGAAATCTAAGCCTACGTCAAAAATGTGAAATGGAAACTGTGCCATTAAAGTAGGTAGACAGCAGAACGGAGTAACAGTAGCAGAGCAACACTGATGTGTATGTACCATTTACAATCAATATAAAGTTTTGGGGCTATTTTAATGCGTGTATAACTTTCAAACAATTGTCAAAACTCACCTGAAAAGTTCCTGGATACCAGCATTGTTGTGAGAATAGCTCCCTGAGGACAGGACCAAAAAATCAAAATCATATGTTTTTTTTTTCCATCACATCTGAGGACCTTTAATCGTCTCAACACTCACCTTAAGTTTTCTCCTGGCGTTGAACTTGCGCAGACATTCAACAGTCTCTTGACGATGCATCATGGAGGCAACAGTGGAGCGTTGCTGCACACAGAAAACACAAATTCTAACAAATTCTTTCAACTTCAGAAAACAATCCTTTAAATCCAGACACACAGTAAATGTAAATTTCTGCAACCTTAAAAAAAAGGCCATGAGAAATTAACTATCGACTGTGTCCTTGCTAAATAAATTAATAACTATTGGGGTTACATCATGCAAATTAAATCATCATGACTGGCATTTAAGATTTCTGCTGCCGTTCTTAACCTTTCATCAATGCACTTAAAGCAACATAAAGCCATTCTGGTCCATCCATCCATTGGCATTAGAGACTTACTTGTTTAGTGACCTACATGGACTGCTGTCATATGGTGACAGAAATACAAAGTTATGTGTCATCAGCAAAAAAATATAAGGTAAGATATAATCTGAGCTAGGGGCTTGAGAATGGAACCATGGAGAACTTTGCATGTGATTATTATTCGCTCAGATTTAAAATAGCCAAGTGACCCTAATAGCCCTTGTCTGCCAAATAAGATCTGAATCCATTTTGCACATTACAATACAATCTTCAATCAGTATTTTAGAATTAAGAGCGTCGAACCCCGCACTGAGAACCAGTAAAACCAACCAAAAAGTTTTAGACGCATCACTGTTAAGTCATTCGAAATCTTTATCAGTGCTGTCTCTGTGTTGTGGAGTGGTTAAAGAAATGGTTAAAATGGTTAGGGCTTTTCAGCATGTCAACAAAATGCTGAAAATGCAGGAGCATTTTATGTTTTACTGTTAAATGAAAGAAGAAGATACAAAAAGAGCAAAAGCTCACAGAGCTCCTCTCTCTGATGTGATAACCAAAGATTAGGAGTGTGGCTTACGCAGACCCAGGGGTGCTTGAGGGCCTGGTCAGCAGTGATTCTTTTGGCAGGGTTAATGGTTAACATCTGATTGATCAGATTCTTGGCCTCGGGGGTCACCGTGTCCCACTCTGGGGAAGGAAACTGAAAAGAGATGAGAGGAGAGCAGTGTTAAATAAAATCTCTATTGCCAATGAAATGAATGCATGTGCATAAAATCTGACTTTTACCTTTGACCTCCTAAAGTCTGATCTTTTTAAAAAATAAACAGCAACATCCTGTGTAATATTTTGATTTTAAGAATCACCATTTTGGCATGAACGAATTTTGACAACCTAAAAATAGTCTTGAATCTGTAGACTATAATATGCACAGAGAAGAACAGAGCGCATAGGAAAGGATTTTTCATACATTGATTTTACTAAAATTTTTGTACTATTCGTGTTTGGGAAAAAAATAAACAAGCTAAATACATAATGATATATTTAAAAATAATAACGTAATTTTCTCACAAGGTAAGTGCCAGGAAATGTTTACCATTAACATCAAAAAACAGAACTTAATTTATTTTTGACTGCTAGTCACAGACAAAATATGTAGAAAAAAGGAATTAAAAGTATCTTTATGACAACAATGGTATTGAAGAAGTTCAAATTACTGGGTCCTTGTTTCAGCCACTTTATCTCTTTTTATTCACAATTATTAGATGTGGATGCCTCAAACCCTGAAAATTAACACAGGCAATAAATTCTCATCTCCCAGAGGATGAGATGATCTAATAGCTATGCCTATCGCTCCCTGATAGAGCATTTCTTCTCTCTACAGTAACATAGAAACTGCAGTAACAAGCACTGAGTAATTCAAACCTAAAACTTAAACTTCTACATTACTCACAAGACTTAAATCTGAGCTTGTTAGCAGACAGGACATGTTCTGCGAGCTTCACCTCAGCCAGCCGATTGTTTTAGACAACTTG
Source organism: Crenichthys baileyi (assembly GCA_036173005.1). Classification (NCBI taxonomy): domain Eukaryota; kingdom Metazoa; phylum Chordata; class Actinopteri; order Cyprinodontiformes; family Goodeidae; genus Crenichthys; species Crenichthys baileyi. The sequence continues at coordinate 59,859 of JAHHUM010001368.1, read as the reverse complement.
AATCATTAAGATACAAATTTTAAAAGAACATTGTGTCGTTGTTTTAGGTTTTATGCACACAAGTGGAAGACAAGCAGACATTATGGGCTTTAGTTGATGCCAGTTTTGATACTTAAATTAGAATTTTAAAAAGGCAGGCGGTGATAAAGAAGTTAATAGATGAGCTATGTGGAAAAATATGTTCAACTTTGCACTACTGAGCAAACACTACAACTGAAGATAACATTGCAAACTTTTTTCCAGACTCAGCTTTCCAAAGTTTCCAGTCTTTTTTGTTCACTTTAAAATATAAAATACTGAAGTTCTAGATAAGTTGATGTCAGATATGTCTACAGCCGACAGGCCTTAAATTTGTTATCAGCAGAAAGAAAGACAGAAAAAAAGAAAAAGAATTTGCCTTTTACACTTTTCCAGAGCTATGAAAATAGTGAAATCAAACTCCCAACTATTCCAGACATCAAAAGGAACCCTGCATCCTTTCTCACAGCTCCACTTATTTTAAGACCGTTACAGATACCATCACCATCTTTAAAAGGTATTCAACCTGATGTGCATGTTTTTTTTCCATCTCCTCCGTGTCGCAGAGCATGTGAAAGGTTATTTTTATTAAGACCAATTTTATTTTATTTCATTAAGACAAACAATTAGGAATACTCAGCTGCAAAGAATCACTTCTTTGCTTGGTCTGTTCACAATGAATCAAGCTGAACTGCGATGCTTAGCACTCTGTTTACCCTTACATCACTGAATTGAACTGCATCATGTCAGGACTGAATGGTATCATTTTGTTCCATCTATGCATCTATAATCAATTTGATCCTTGGCAGTGTATAAAGATATGCATCAGTCACAGACTAGAGATTCACAACCCTAATTCATAGCTCAGGAACTTTTCACATTTTGTCCCTTTATAACCACAAACTTTAATACGTGTTATTGGGTTTTAATGTTATCAATTAATTTTAAATCGTGCATAAATGTAGAGCGGAAAGAAAAGAAAACACCCTTTAGTGTAATTACACCTCCACATATTTTGGTGAATGTCTTCAGATTTGAACATCTAGAAAGTCAATGTTTTGACCCTTCATTGTAAAATAGCTCTAGTCAGTGAGATTTGATGGAGCACATCTAAATAAAAAATTTGCCAAAGTTTCAGCAATGTCAGAGTTTTAGATCTGGAGTTTTACTCTTACAGATAAATCTGCTTTGATCAAACCCCCCCATTAAGGCTCTGAACACATGTTTAGGGGCGTTTTCCTGCTGGACGTTAGAACCTCTCAAGACTACTGCAGGTTTTCTTCCAGGATTGCCCTGCGTTTAGCATCATTTATCTTCATGTCCATGTTGAAGACTGGCATCCCTACAGCGTGATGCCGTCACCACCATGTTTTCCTCATTAGGATGGTTTGATTAGGTAGTTTCAATTTTATAATTTATACAAAAGTGTCTTGATTACAGACCAAAAACTAAAATTTTGGTCTCAGATGAATAAAAAAAGAGCCTCTCTGCTTCTCTGATTAATGTTCTCCTTTGCCTGGCCTGTCAGTTTAGGTTGATGGCCATATCTTGGTAGGTTTACAGGTCATTTTTGGATTATGAACAGTGCTCTAGGAGATTTTCAAAGCAAACCGAACCCTGGCTTTTTACATCTCCAAGTTTTCCCTGACCTGTCTGCTATGTCCCTTGGTCTTCATGATGCTGTTTGTTCTCTAATGTTCTCTAACAAACTTCTGAGGCCCTCTCAGGTGGACACCAATTCCTATTTGGGTAACTTCTGAAGGTAATTGGTTTCAATTAATTTTATGTAGAAGTATCAGAGTGAGGGGAGCTGAATAAAAATGTACATCATGATTAAAATTATCATTTGCAAAGAAAATGAAAAACCACGTATAATTTGTTTCTACTTTACAATTACTATTTTGTGTTGGTCTTTCACATTAAAACACCAAAAAAATACAAAAGGTTTGTGATTCTAATGTGACAAGGTGTGATAAGGTTCATGGGGTCCACTTTAGCCAGGCGCTACATGTTCCAATAAATGGATAAGTGTAGTTTTCTCCCTTTGTGTGGTGAAAGCGACATCAGTCTGCACAAAGCGAATGGGAAATGCAGCATTTTGCACAGATTTCAGATGTTTTACAAGCTTAAACACCCTGTGAAGCCTTACATCAAGACTTAAATAGACTTGTTCCTCAGTAGGGATGGGTACCGATATCGGAACTTTTATAGGTACCGACCAAATTCAAGACTACCAAGTACCTATTCACGTAAAATGAAAGGGTACCATGTTTCGGTACCTAAACACATCATTGTGACCTGGGAGGAGAGGAAGAGAGGGCAATTTTTTATGCCGGACATGAACACAGGATTGCACGCACAAGAGCGTAATGACGTCTGTAGCAGGTGGTACCGTCAACAGGGGGTGAGGGGGTGGGTGGTCCTGTTGGCAGGGAGGAGCGGTCCCCTTGGATAATGTTAAGGGAAATGCTGATATGTAATAACAATTCAACAACTGGTTTCAGAAGGTTCAAAAGAAAGATCAGTTAGATATTCCAGTTTACATCTTCAGATGAAACGTTCAGGCTTTTAAAAACTGAAAAAACACCTCAAATCACAAATGTGAAACAAATATTAGAGCAGATGTTTTGTGAAAAGGGGAATCTTGCAATTACATAGAGCAGTAAAATGTGATATTGCCCAAATAAATCCAGTTTCCACTGTCTAGTAGACAAAATGATCCCAGTATATGCTATAAAGCCATGGAGAGAACAAACCCACATCTCTGCTGAGGTGCTGAAAACTTTTTGTTTAAATCCAGGATCAGGTCAACAGGTAATATATTGCAAGAATATGGGAAGTAAAGACTTACATCATAGGCGCCAGCTTTGATTTGTTGGTACAGTTTGTGTTGGTCTTCATCCCAAAAGGGAGGGTATCCCACTAACAAGATGTACAGGATCACACCTGTCAAAAATTCACAAAATTAACACAATTAACAAGTAGATTTATACAAAAAAAGCAAGTGAAATGTGAATGAATGTTATTAGACTTGGAGAAATTTAGGGTTGAGGCAAACTTGACATCTGACTGACCCCTGCAGTCAAAGTACCACTGGGTCAGTACTTTAGAGATGAGTACAAGTTTTAAATTATGGCCCTTTACAGACTTCCTCTTATGAGATTCGGCACAAAAGGACATTTATGCATGGTTGATTGCTTGTTGTAACAATCCTCCCTGACATTATATTTCATGACATTGTAACACCTGTTTAATATCCGTGCTACATTTGTAAAGAAAATGCATTTTTGCAGTTGAGCAGAGTTATGTTTTTGGGTAATGCCGATGAAAAATTTGCCAAATCTACAACTGAAAACAGCTTATTCTGCTATTTACTGCTGTTTGGTGTTTAATGGACATATAACTGATATAGTAATTTAACTACTTCAGGAATTAACCAACCGGGGCTTCAAAAGTGTGCGGGACTACTGTACACAACCACAACAGCCAACCACCTCCTCCTCATGCTGGTCACCAGCTTGGTCACACCCCGGCTTCCTATTCTTCATCCAGCATTTGTCTCAAGTCAGCCAATGTAGTTGCGTTGTGGTTGTGTTGCACAAACAGCACGTCCGAGCCAATTTCACAAGTGATCAAAAGGTTTGAGATCACGACTGCAGGTGGGAAGATCCATTCTCTCTTCTCCCAGATTCTGGGAGGGGGGAGGATGTCTTTGATAAATCCCGCTGTGTGGGGGGAAGCACTGATATCTTAGAGGGCGGAGTTTAGTCCTCAGTGGTGGATATATGGGGTCACCACCAGCTACAGAGTTTCATCTTTAGGGCTTTTCTATCCAGGTGGCTCCAGTGCCAGTTTTTAGCTGGTTCTGTTAAACAACTGGTTTGCATTTTCACAACCTGAGAGTCAGGTTTAAGCCACGTCCTTATAAACATAGGCCTCTGAACAATTGAGCAAGTTGACCAACTGCTCCCTCATTTTTTGAAAATCTGATCGTTCCTGCACAAAAATTGTATTTTATAACTCACTGTCTGCCATGGAGAGGTATATTAATTGTTTACTCCATCACTGTTTAATAAACTGAAAGGCTGGTGCTTCGGGTACGTGGTGTAGAGTGGGCAGCCTCGTTGGGGAGGGGGGTTGTGATGCTCCGTGTTTTTCTAAATTTACTCCGCCTTTTTACAACATACTGTAGGTGACTGTATATGTGTCATCCAGTTAAGGCTGAACCTCCCCCTGATCTATTCTATGAGTTTCTGTAAAAGGATCGTAGCGCAAGGAGATAATTTACACAAATCATTATTTATCCCTGTATTCCTGCAAACTGCCAGTGTTTAACAACAGATTAAAAATGGTGTATATGGATTGAGTGGAAAATACTTATACAATTTTTTGGATTTATATTGATCAAAAACCAAACTCTCGAGTAACATGTTGCTCACAACGTGCTGATTGACTGCTGGTCCCCTGAGCCCTCCTCTAGCTTTGACCAAAGCAGTTATTTCCTTTGGCCCACTCCCAAGTTGGTGTTTAGACAGGACCAGTGTTTTTGGGGCCAGGGCTTGGAGCAGTGGACAAATTTCACATTTAGAAATATATTTCTTTTAAGACATAAATATCCCAACTCCAAAGTGAGTGCAAGGCAACATGGGGCAGCGAAGACAACCCACCCAATATAACACTAACCTTTGGTTACTGGTGTCCTTTTTTAGGTAGATAATTAGTGTGCAGTCTTTGGTGTTGCTGATGATGGTTCATTATTAATAGCCAGCATGATAAAAGTTGCTTCGGCAATAAGTGAAATGTTGACAGTGAACCAATTTCGGGATATGTACACATCTGCACACACACATCTTTGTGTGAGATCATCCACACTCCGCTGGAATAAGTGGAGTCCTGCCCACCGGCAGCTGCAACATTTTGTAGTCCAACAAATTCTTACGATAAGCTTTAAATACACCATTTTATCTTGGCATGTACTTGGCCCTCTATTTTTTTTAAGTGACTTCCCAGAATTTTCTGACCTAGATATGCTCCTAACATTAAAGAAATGAATATGAACAAGCTTATAAATATTGAAGGAAAAATGCACAAAGACAAACAGAACTGGTTATTTTTGACCTGCAGTTGTTGCTGAAAGTGAGTTAGATTGAAATCTTGTTGGATTTTTTTTTTTAACAAACATTACTGTTTATGTTTTTATGGTGGGAATTTTCATCAAGGCTGCGATGAAGCATGGTCAGATGAAAGCTGATGAGTTCGTGAAAATAGACCACCTCAACCTCCTTTGCACTGTGTTCTAGGCGAGTCTACGGGTATCTTGGGGGAAAGTGCTCATGAGGACAGGACAGCTGATGTCACTCTGTCAGTCTGATCAAATCAGTTTCCTTTAAAATGGATGGATGCTTCAAATCAGTTTTCTTTGTTCAATCATGGTTACCTCAAGAAAACACCTGCTACCATATTTGCTTTGCATCAAAAGGGCTTTACAGAAATTAAAAGGGTTGATAGTGAGATTGTAGTGATTTATCAAATCATCAAGAACTTCAAGCAGAGAAGTTCAGCTGATGTGAAGAAAGCTTTAGGATGCCTTCGAAGGTCCAGCAAGTTTCAGGACCATTTCTTAAAGAGAATTCAACTAAGAGTTTGGGTTGCCACCAATGCAGAGCTTAATCAGGAATGGCAGCAGGTAGGTGAGAGTGTTTCTGGGTGCACACCAAGGCGAATGCTTTTGAACGTTGGTCTGGCGTCAATAAGGGCAGCATAGAAGCCACTTTACTTCAAGAAAAAGATCAGGGACAGACTGATGTTCTGCAGGAAGTAGCAGGATTGGACTGCAGACGACGGAGGTAAAGTTGTTTCTATACAGAACCCCCTTCAACTGTTTGGGACATCTGCAAAAAGGACTGTCTGGATAAAAAACAAGAGCTTTCACGGGTCCACTGTCATGCGAGAGGTAAAAGATCCTGAGACCTTTCATGTGTGGGCTGCATCATAATTTTACATAAGAAACTGCCACGAGCAAATAATCTAGTCAAAGTATAATTCAACGGCAATATTTTCCAAAAATTCAGGGGCTGTTGGTGAAGAACAATTCTTTTTATGGCACAATACAGCACCATATTACAATTAGCTGAGGGATTATAACACTGATATTTTGGTACTCTGTTAAGAAACTGCTCAGATCATAATTCAAATGGGAACAGATTGAGTGTCAGCATCCTTTGGAAGCTGTGAAATGTTTTCTTATGAACTTCAGGTAACCATAGAAACATCTGACAAAAGGGTATACCGAAACTGAAACAGCCAAGTTAATGAAAAACAACAATTCTGTCAGTTTTAAAACTTCTGGACAAAACTGGACAGTCCATCACATGTGCTAGATAGATGATTCCCCTTTAAATTTATACAGAATTTAGAAAAAAACACATCAGTAAATTTGAAAATTTGGAAAAATTCAACAACTTAAAAAAATGTGAGACTGGAAGATTAAATTAATGACTTCCCACTTGAAATGTGGTGAATTACTTTTAAGGTTTCATCAGCTGGAAGGATAAAACAGAAATGTATACAGTAAAAATAAGCATGGAGAAAACGTGTTCAGTCTTGGATGAATTTGTTGTTTGTAATCTAGAAAACATTTTACTGACCACATGCCCAGATGTCCACCGGCTTGCCGTATGGGTCTTTTCTCAACACCTCAGGCGACAAATATCCTGGAGTTCCAGCGAAACCTGTCACAAGACAAACCAATCTCTTTGGAAACGGTTTTAAATGCTAAGAAGCTAATAAAGCAGGGTAAAATCAGTATGTATGTGGGTTTCATACATCGTTTTGATAAAATTAACATTATTTCTCATCTTTAATAAGCAAACAGTGAGAAATAGAACTCTCCAGTTTGTTGGGTCTAATCTTAATCTTTAGCATAACAACTATGACTATTTTAACCCCACTGTAAATTAGGTTTGTTGTACAAACACAAAATTTAGGTGTTCGACCTAGACAAATTACAAAGGAACTGTGTAAATAGTTACAAATCATATTAAATAAATTTTAGCTAAATATAACAGTGAATGCTACTTTTAAAGACAACTAGAATCTCAAAAATTATTCAACCTCCAGAATAATTTGTTATAGGAGCGCAGATTTGCAAATCAGGAGTGGTCTCCGGCACCTAGGACTCAACCAGTCAAAATCTACATTAGTTGAATCAGGTGTGCTTGAGATAGAACACCTGAAAGCTGAACTTTTGACGATAACGTTTTAAAGTATGCCTAAAAATTGAGGATTAGTCTGTTGTCTAAAACGTTCAGAGAGGAAATCCTTGACTTTCACAAACACGTAAAAGGACAACAAAATGTCCTGAATGTTCCAGCAGATCCAGCTTAAAGTAAAATTCACAAGTTTAAAGATAAAGGGAAAGTGGGAATGCTTTCTGGTGGCAAAGAAAGGATGCTATCAGTGACTGCCATCAGATTCCCAAGGCAGGTGGTCAAAAAAACAACCATCTGTGAAAGACCCGCAGCAAAACCTGCTGGTAGCAGCCACTTAGGTTTCAGTTTCCACAGTAAGACACATGCTAAACGTAGAAGGGCTCCATGTGAGCTATTAAGTCACAACTAAATAAAAAAGCCAAAGAAGTTTTGTGATTCATGGAGAGATTAATCAAAACTTGGCCTTTTTGGGCCTGCCGATCAGTGGTATTTCTGCAGGAGGAAGAATGAACCATACGCTGAAAAAAAAAAAACAATAAGCCTATAGTGAAGCATAGTGGTGGCTCTGGGACTGCTTTATTTCCTCTCGAACTGGAAACCCACAGTCTGTGGATTGAAAGATGGATTCAATTAGACATCAGGAAATCCTGGGAGAAAATATGCCATCAGTGAAGAGGCTGAAGCTTGTGCATATATTCTAGAATTGCGCCGCTCAAGGTGGCATCAGGTTGGAGCGGCTCTGTTACTTTTCATTCTGATTAATTCTTTTTAAGAACTCAAATTCCCCAAATTTTTTTTAATGATTTTTGCAGATACTTTTCTACTTTTGGACATTTGTTATGATGCGTTCCCATGCCAATGTGGCTGTTTTTTTGTTTTTTACAACTGGGAGCAGCTGATTAATATCTCAAAAGCCAAAATAATACCCCAAATCCCCAAATGCCTGATGAGCGTCTCTCTGCCAGGCTTTCTGACCATACCAGCAGACAGAGATTTAGGGAGGTGGACTGGCAGTACTTGTGAACAACAGATGGTGTAATCCAGGACATGTTACTGTGAAGTTTCGTCTCTGCAGTTCAGATATTGAACTGTTAGCAGTAAGTTTACCCAGAGAGGTCACCAGCTTTATTTTGGCAATGGCTAACATTCCACCATCAGCTGTTGCCGACACTGCATGTGGTGCCATCAGCTCAGTGGTTGCTAAGCTACAGCAATGCGTTTGTGGCAACATCTGGTGATTTTAACCATGCTTCACTCTCTGTTACACTTCCAACATTTCAACAATATGTCAGCTGCTCTACCAGAGAAAACAACACGGATTTGTTTTATGTAAATGTCAATGACTCATATATCTACAAAGAAGACCTCAACTAGGCAAATCAGATCAAAGTCTTGTTTTTCTCTGCTCGAAATATAAGCCCCTTGTTCAGAGGCAACCTGAAATAAAGAGGACTGTGAGAAAATGGTCACAGGAAGCCGAAGAAGCCCTGCGAGGTTGCTTTGAGGCTACAGACTGGGATGCACTGTGCCAGCCATAAGGAGAGGACATCAATGCCATGACTGAATGTGCAACAGACTATATAAACTTCTGTGTGGATAACACCATCCCCACCAGAACCGTGAGATGCTTCCCCAATAACAAACCCTGGATCACCAGTGACCTGAAAGACCTGCTCAACAAGAAAAAAAAAGCCTCAGAGAGGGAGACAGGGAATTATTGAGGAGTATCCAGAAGCAACTTAAAGTCATGATAAGAGACAGCAAAGAGGTGTACAAGAAGAAGCTGGAGAGCAAGCTCCAGCAAAACAATATCAGAGATGTGTGGTCAGGGATGAAGAGGATCACAGGCTTCAAGCATAAGAAAGATCGGACCGATGGATGTCTGGACAAAGCCAGCAGCACTGTGAGGATCATGCTCTTTGATTTCTCCAGAACATTTAACACAATTCAACCTGATTTCCTTTGTCAGAAACTTAAGACTCAGGCGGAGGCCTTAATCTTCTGGGTCAAAGACTACCTGACAAACAGACCACAGTTTGTCAGACTGAAGGGTTGTGTCTCTAACCAGGTAGTTTGCAGCAGAGAAGCACCACAGGGAACTGTGCTCTCACCATTCCTTTTCACTCTGTACATCTCAGATGTCCAGCGTAAAACAGACTCCTGTCATCTGCAGAAATACTCAGATGATTCTGCAGTCGTGGGGTGGATCAGATATGGACAACAAACTGAGTTCAGGGAGCTGGTGGACCGCTTTGTGGCATGGTGTGGAATCAATCATCTCATCCTGAACGTGGATAAAACAAAGGAGATGATTGTAGATTTTAAGAGAAACAGTAATAGGTCAAACACTATTTCCATCATGGGAGAAGTGGAGGTGGTGGAGGAGTCTAAATACCTCGGTGATCACCTAGACAACAGACTGGAGTGGAGATGCAACTGTGAAGCCGTCTACAAGAAGGGACAGAGCAGACTAATTCTTGAGGGAGCTTAGGATCTTCAGTGTTTGCAGCCATATGCTGCATATCTTCTATAGGTCTGTTGTAGAGAGTGTGATCTCTTCTGCCAGCATCTGCTGGGGTAGCAGCATCAGAGCCTTCAAAGAGATTTCAGGACTTCAAAAAGCTCAACAAGCTAATGAAGAAGGCTGGCTCTGTTCTGGGGACTCCTCTGGAATCTATGGAGATCACTGTGAAAAGAAGGATTCTTCATAAAAAACATTATGGAGAACCCTGAGCATCCTCTTCATGAGACTGTCGTACAACAACAAAGTGTCTTCAGTCAGAGGCTTCTTCAGATCTGCTGAAAGACAGACCGCTACAGGAGATCCTTCTTGCCCACAGCCATCAGCATCTACAACGGCCCTTTGAAGAAACCTGTATAATATGAGCTACAACAAATTTAATTTCCCTTTGGGTTGAATAAAGTATTTTGAATTTCATTTAATTGAATCACTGCGAACAGGATAATGATCTCAAGTGGATCTTGAAGTCCACCAAGAATTGGTTTCACAATAAGTCTTACAAGATACTGGAGTGGCCATCACAAATGCGTGATTTAAGCTTTATTAAAAAGCTTTAAAAATTTTGGCTTCTGGACATGAGAATTAGGCCTAAGATGCTTCAGGAAAGCTGCCAGAAACCAGTGTCTGGCTTTAATCATGTTTGCCGAAGATCATAACAAAAATAATGTTGCCCTGCTATGTACTAAAGAAGCTTGTCATTAAGTCATTGCATAATTTTGAGACTTCTGTAGTTATTAAACGTGGATTTTGTGTTTCATTCGATTTGTTGATTCCAAACAGCTGCTAGTCTGTTCAGTTTGCTAATCAACCTAATTGGCCATGGATGTTAAATCATTTTTGGTGCAATGGTACTCTCATTTTTCTCTTTTCATCCAAACTGTAGCTGCATATAGTTTTAAACTTTAATGTGTTTTAGTGCTCCAACTAACTTGCTGGGGCACATGCTGCTGCTGAACATAAACTTTGCAGAGGAAGTACAGAGGGTGAGCTTTTCAAAGGAGCTGTTTCTTACCAAACCACGCCTGTTGGTCCCCTTGCACCTCAATGGCAAGACCGAAATCTGCAAGCTTCACAGCTGCTCCCTTCATCTTACTGGCGAGGAGAAGATTTTCTGGCTGCAACACATGCAGGCAGATAATTTAAAAGGACGAAACACTTTCATTCAGACTGAAGCGGTAACTGTTTCCTCACTAGGTCTTTCCTTTGATTGTCAAAAACTCAAGTACAGGACACAATTTCACCTATAAAACCAAAGACAAACAATTTCCTACTCACGAGAAAACACTGAATACAACAAAAACAGACTTTGGCACAATGGTGAAAAATAACAAGAATATACATGTAATTAGTCGCAATAAGCATTCATCCTCCTTCCTGAAATGTCTCATCACTAAAAGAGCTGTAGGAGCACGGGGACATCTACATCTGTAATGAAGCATAATCAGATTTAGTTGGTTACAGAGGATTACCTAAGAGAAAGAACCTTTTCATTTAGCTGTCATGGTGTTTAACCCAACACTTCGACTATGTCGGTCTTCTTACGTCGTCAAGCATAAAAGCCAGGCTGTGGCAAAGGTTTATGTTTCCTTTCCCTCCTTACATCACTTCAGGAAAACACAAATGAGAGCTAACTATGGAAAATATAACACACGGCATCTACTGTGTTACAGTTTTAAATGTACCTTATAGAGGTTTTCCTTTTAAAAGCTTCGTTTCATTTTTCCACTATTAAACCTGAATTTGTTTTGATAAATCCACCCTCAGGTCTAACAAATTATACGTTAAATTTCTTAGTTTTTCTCCTTTTTGGTAAATGACTCCAAAAAGCTGGATGAGGCACAATAATCGTCTGCCAAAAACAATTCTGCACATAGTGCTTTATGTGATCTGTAACATCTCAGTAATTCTTTGAAGTTGATGTTTGAAGACTTTTGACTCTTGGTTTTCTCCCAGTATCACACAACGTAAACCTGCAAAGTTACTGAAATAAAGACCGTGCCAGGTTTACACATAAACTTAGTGGGCAGTTTTTAGGAACGCCTTTCTACCGAGTTGGAGCCCTTTCTTCCTTCGGACATGGTGCATTATCCTGCTGGAAGGACTGTTTCTTGATTTCAGATGGGAGGGTCTACTATCAGAATGTTTTACGTAAAATAAAGATTTATCGGCCCAGACAACATTTTTCTAATATTTTATTTTTTAAACAAGCATACACAACGGCTGCTTGCTTGATATTTTCAGTTTTTCAGACTATTTTCTGTAAATCCCCAGACCTGATTGAGCAGAAAATCCCCAGTGGATGCAGTTACTGAGATAGATCAAACAACCTAGCACCAACAGCCATCCCATATTCAAAGCCAATTAGCTCCCCTTTCTTCATCACTCTGATGCTCAGTCTGAACTTCAACAAGTCATCTTTACCACGTCTAGATAGTTAAATGTATTGAGTTGCTGCCATGTGATTCGCTGATATGCCATTTGTGTTACAAAGTAACTGAACAAATGTACCTACAAAAGTGGCCACTGAGTTTAAGTACTTAGTTATGTACATGAGATACTGGAAAGTATACTATACTATAACAATACTATCTGTACTTTATATTTAATATGTAGTAGAGATGTTTTTAAATTAACCTTTCAAATTGATACACGTCAACCAGTCCCACAACTTTTATTAAGGTCTTAATAAACAAAACCAGGAAAAAAACAACTTTTTTGACGTATACTTGCACAGACATTTGGCATAATTTTGTTAGATTTGAAGGTGAGCCACCTTAGCCACAGGTTGTCCTTCACCTGAAGAATATTTAAAAATTGATATGAAGCTACAAACTCTACCAACATGATGAGACAATTGCCTACCACACTTTGATAAGTTCCTTCCACGTTTTCTTTCACATTCAAAGTTCAAATTGGCTCATCTTTGTCTACGCTTGTAGACTGTACCAGCTCTCCTTTTCACATCAGCCTCATTATCTCATTATCTAGCTACACATCCTTCATTTCTCCAACACCCCACCCCCCAAACACACACACACCACACCCATGACCCAGTCTACAAGGTCCAGATCTGACAATACAAAATAAAGAAAAGGGGAGTGGGAATCACAGCTTTTCTGAAGCAACAGAAACGGACATAAAGAGATAGATAGATGGGAGGTGGCATAATGAGTCCCCTACACCAGCGGCACAGCAGCCGGCTGACCTAACCCTTTTGTTACCATGGCAACCTGCCTGCCACCAGCATTCAACTCTTTCCTCTCTAATTTCTCAGCACCTCCCCACTGCCACCTCTGTATGCAGCCCTCCCAAGATGACAAAAAGGCAGAAAATATGAAACGTGTGCATGTGGTTACATTTCTGTACAGCTTAGTTTGTTTGCATGATTTCAGTTTTCCTAATCCTATTACAGAAGCAACTTCCTGTGTTCTTGGAAAAAATAAAAAAAAAATCTTTTTTTCTTCTCTTATGTTTAAAGAATTGTTCTAACAACAACCTGAAAAATTACTGCCTTAAAGCAGCATTAACTGATATTTCTGGGCCTAGGTAATTGTCTATATTCTAATTCGTCTTCTGTAAGGGAATGTGGCTTTGTGACTCCAATGAATCATATCTATCAGCAGGATGTTGCTTAGATTTACTCTGATTAGACTTTGGGGCCATGAATCACTATATTATATAAGATGGGCACCTCAAACATCAAGGTGCTTATTATCCAAATATCGTTATTAATACATCTAAAGAACTGGATGCATTGCTATGACCCTTATATTTATCTATCAAATGTTTGCATATCAATATTATTGTTCATTTGCATTTGTGACCAGTTTCTACTTCTGAATTGAAATTTTACATTTGCATGTGCACTTACTGTAAACTGCTTAGGTCACATTAAATACATGGATAGAATTAATCTATTATGATGTTTACCACAAGAAAAATAACTCAAACATTTTTTGGTTTTTACGTGGTGCTTTAAGCATCCCATTTAAAGAAACATTCTTGGTAATTAGGTTTGAAACATACAGCGCTCAGGAACTGACATGGGGAAAAAAAATATTTAGCGTGCACACGAAATACTAATTTGTGCCCCCGAAACATCAATTTGTGCCCACAAAATATATATAATGTGTGCACGAAATACTAATTCGTTCCCACAAAATAGGTATAACGTGCGCACAAGATACTAAAACAGCGCACTTTCTCAAACATATGGAGGAACAAAACTGGATGGACAGGGATGGTCTGATCGAGTTTTATTTTAGGCTGGGGAGGAGCTACAAAGAGATTCTGAAAACCCTGGCATCGCAATAAATGCATTTAAATAGAATATCGAGAGCCAGGTGTTAACCCCTTCCTGCTTCCGTTTCCTAACCGTGGTCGGGAAACACAAGGGAGATGCTTCCTCCAGGGCCAAAATGGTTGTTCACTTCGGGGTTAACTCTCTGTACTTGCGAGTCACGGGGGGTGAGACTTCTATAATAATGATGGGAACGTTTTTAAGAACTGATTGCACGTTAAATGTACCGTGGCCAGCTGAACTTCCCCGGTCGCAGTTATGCATACTGCCAAAACACACAACCGCACGCACACTCTTCTTCTCTCTCTGCACTCTTCCTCGTAGTCCCAGTCTGACAGCGCACAGCGCCACCGCACGTATGCACACACACATTTACACACACACCGTACACTGAGCTCCATCACTTATGAGTTACACATCTCCTGCAACACAGGTCACTTTATGTCTACATCAGTATTTCGTGGGAACGTATCAGTACTTTTTGGGAACGAGTTAGTATTTTGTGGTAACGAGTTAGGATTTTATGTGGCACGAATAAGTATTTAGTAAATGTACCCATCGTCTTCCGCTTTATCCAGGACCGGGTCGCGGGTGGCTGCAGACTCAGCAGAGACACCCAGACGTCCCTCTCCCTAGACACCTCCTCCAGCTCCTCCGGGGGGAGCCCAAGGCCTTCCCAGGCCAGCTGAGAGACATAGTCCCTCCAGCGTGTCCTGGGCCGTACCCTGGGCCTCCTCCCGGTGGGACGTGCCTGGAACACCTCCCGAGGAAGGCGTCCAGGAGGCATCCGATATAGATGCCCAAACCACCTCAACTGGCTCCTCTCGATGTAGAGGAGCAGCAGCTCTACTCCAAGCCCCTCCCGGATGGCCGAGCTCCTCACCCTATCTCTAAGGGAGTGCATGGCCACCCTACGGAGGAAGCTCATTTCAGCCGCTTGTATCCGGGATCTCGTTCTTTCGGTCATGACCCAAAGTTCATGGCCATAGGTGAGGGTAGGAATGGTAAATCGAGAGCTTCGCTTTTCGGCTTAGCTCTCTCTTCACCACAACGGACCGGCACAGTGTCCCCATTACTGCGGCAGCCGTACCGATCCGTCTGTCGATCACCCGCTCCATTCTTCCCTCACTCGTGAACAAGACCCCGAGATACTTAAACTTCTCCACTTGAGGCAAGAACTCCCCTCCAACCTGAAGAGGACAAGCCACTGTTTTCCGGTCGAGAACCATGGCCTCGGACTTGGAGGAGCTGATCTTCGTCCCAGCCACTTCACCCTCGGCAGCAAACCGCCCCAGCGCATGCTGCAGGGTCTTGGCTAGAGGGGGCCAGCAGGACCACGTCATCTGCAAAAAGAAGAGACGAAATCCTCTGGTACCGAAACCAGACCCCCTCTGGCCCTTGGCTGCGCCTAGAAATTCTGTCCATAAAAGTTATGAACAGGACCGGTGACAAAGGGCAGCCCTGCCGGAGTTCAACATGCACCGGGAACAGGTACAACTTAGTGCCGGCAATGCGGACCAAACTCCTGCTCCGCTCGTACAAAGAACTGGATGACCCCTAATAAAGGGCCCCCGATTCCATACTCCTGGAGCACCCCCCACAGGGCATCACGAGGGACACAGTCGAATACTTTCTCCAGGTCCACAAAACACAACCCTGTAGAGGGTACAGAGCTGGTCCAGTTTTCCACAGCCAAGACGAAAACCTCACTGCTCCTCCTGAAGCCGAGGTTCGACTATCAGGCGGACTCTCCTCTCCAATACCCTGGCGTAGGCCTTACCAGGGAGGAGGAGTGTGATCCCCCTATGGTTGGAACACACCCTCCGGGTCACCCTTCTTATGAAGGGGGAACACCACCTCAGTCTGCCTGTCCAGAGGCACTGTCCCCGACTGCCACGCAATGTTGAAGAGGCGTGTCAACCATGACAGCCCCACAACATCCAGAAACCTGAGGTACTCAGGGCGGATCTCATCCACCCCCAAAGCCCTGCCACCACGGAGCTTTTTAACCACCTTGGTGACTTCAGCCTGGGTGATGAGTCCCCAGCCTCTGTTTCCACCAGGGCATGCATGATGGCGGGATTGAGGATCAGCAGCCTCCCATCCCCACAGTAAACAGTGTTGGCGAAGCACTGCTTCCCCCTCCTGAGGCGCCGGATGGTTTGCCAGAATCGCTTCGAGGCCAATCAGTAGTCCTTCTCCATGGCCTCACCGAACTCCTCCCAGGCCCGAGTTTTTGCCTCTGCCACAGCTCGGGCCACGGCACGCTTGGCCTCACGGTACCCGTCAGCCGCCTCAGGAATCCCACAAGCCAACCACAGCCGATTTCAGCTTGACAGCATCCCTTACTGCCGGTGTCCACCACCAGGTTCGGGATTGCCGCCGCGACCGGCACCGCAGACCTTACAGCCGCAGCTCTGGGGAGCAGCATCGACAATAGATGCGAAGAACATGGTCCACTCAGACTCTATGTCTCCAACATCCCCCGGAATTTGGTCAAAGTTCTCCCGGAGGTGGGAGTTGAATACATCCCTGGCCGAGGGCTCCGCCAGACGTTCCCAGCAGACCCTCACTATGTGCTTGGGCCTGCCAAGTCTGTCCAGCTTTCTCCTCTTACAGCAGATCCAACTCACCACCAGGTTGTGATCAGTGGACAGCTCAGCCCTCTCTTCACCCGAGTGTCAAAAACATGCGGCCGAAGGTCTGATGATACGACAACAAAGTCGATCATTGACCTCCTGCCTAGGGTGTCCTGGTGCCAAGTGCACTGCTGGACAATCCGTGACTAGCACAGAAGTCCAATAACAAAACACCACTCGGATTCAGATCGGGGAGGCCATTCCTCCCGATCACGCCTCTCCAGGTGTCACTGTCGTTTCCCACGTGGGCGCTGAAGTCCCCCAGCAGAATAAAGGAGTCCCCGGGAGGGGCACTATCCAGCACCCCCAACAGGGATGCCAAGAAGGATGGCTACTCCGCACTACGCTCGGCCCATAGGCCAAAACGACAGTCAGAGACCTGTCCCCAACCCGAAGACGCAGGGATGCAACCCTCTCATCCACTGGGGTAAACCCCAACACGAGACGGCTGAACTGGTGGGCAACAAGCAAACCCACCCCAGCCCGCCGCCTCTCTCCGTGGGCCACTCCAGAGTAGAAGAGAGTTCAGCCCCTCTCGAGGAGATGGGTTCCAGACCCCACGCTGTGCATGGAGGCAGGCCCGACTATTTCTAGTTGATATCTCTCGACCTCCTGAACAAGCTCAGGCTCCTTCCCCCCCAGCAAGGTGACATTCCACGTCCCTAGAGCCAGCCTAAGCATCCGGGGATCGGGCCGCCGAGGTCTCAACCTTTGTCCGCCGCCCAATCCTCTTTGCACCGGTCACTCACAGTTCCCCCTGCAGGTGGTGGGCCCACTGGGGGATGGCCTCGCGTCTCTTGTTCGGGCTTGGCCTGGCCGGGTCCCGTGAGGAGCAACCCGGCCACCAGGTGCTCTCCGACAAGTCCCGACCCCAGGACTGGCTGCAGGGTGAGACCCCGGCTCCGCCGTACCGGGCGACGTCACATGCCTCGATTTAGTAGTCCTCATGAAGGTGTCTTGAACCGCTCTTTGTCTGACCCGTAACCTAGAGCCTGTTTGCCATGGGAGACCCTAACCGGGGGAATTTAAGCCCCAAACAACATAGCCTCTACGATCATTTGAGCACTCAAACCCCTCCACCACATTAAGGTGGTGGTTCAAGGAGGGGTTAGTATTTTGGATGGCACGAATTAGTATTTCGTGGGAACGAATTAGTATTTCATGCTATATATATATATATATTTCCCCCGCCCATGTCAGTTCCCAGACATCGTAGAAACATTTGGTCCAGTTTTAGTTTGGTTTTTAGTTTCTGTTTGCAGTAAATGTCTGAAAAACATATTTTATAAGGTCAACTATAGTGCAAGAATTAACTTACAATTTTTTTTATTTTCCCTTTTTCAAGCATTCAGGATTTGATTTAAGAATAAACTGAATCTAGTAATGCAGCATAAATGCATTGAAGGAGAGCTGTGTATTAATCACATTTGTTCACAGTCATCATCATGCTTGCTTCCGTGTGCAAACGTACATGCAATGTTAAACTACTTACTCAAAGTAAACTAAATGATTTAAAATTAAAAGTTTAAGGCTGAACTAAAGTTTGATCAAACAAAATGTGGTGCAGGTGTTAAATTCTTTCATTCCCAGAGAAAATTAATCTTAATCAACCTCATGTTTTCAAATTAAACGCCTGCAGGTGTGAGGATTCTGTTGTGAAGGTGTGCAGATTTTTTGCACTGTAACTAGTCACTGGCCGTCATCTAACACACGGCTAATAATAGCAGCTGGTCTGCTTGCGTCACTCCTCAGAAGCGCAGTAGGGAGGGAGGAGGGGGACAGAGTAAAAAGGATGGAAGAAAGGGGGGCAAAAAAGGAAGGATGTAGATACAGATATGGCATGGGACTGAAGAACTGTGAGGAAAAAGCTGCAGAGGTGAGCGATGATGCTTCTACCAGAAGTTCTTAACGTCACACAGTGACGTCCGTGCTGCACAATCCAAGACCTGTTGTGTATCTGCAAGCAACCCTCTTCACCACACTCACGCACTTGGTGTGCGGGCAATTTGTGTGCATCTACTTTCTCAGATAGAATAAAGGCTCCTCTAATATTCATGACAAGTGTCTGGTGGCTCACCTTGAGGTCTCTGTGGACAATATCATGCTGGTGGATGTGGCTGATGCTCTCCAGGATCTGATTGATGCAGTGGCTGAAAGAGACAGCAGACACTTCTGTCAAATTGAAGCACCAAGGGGTCTTTGGGGTAAACTTTCAAAAATTAAAGATTTTTATATATATATATATATATATATATATATATATATATATATATATATATATATATATATATATATATATATATATATCTGCCTTCGGAACTGTCGTAATCCTTCATGGCATAGATTCAACAAGGTACTGGAAACATTCCTCAGAGAGTTTGGTCCATATTGACATGATAGCATCACACAGATGCTGCAGATTTGTTGGCTGTACATCCATGATGCGTGAGTTTGGAGGCCATTTGAGTCCAGTGAACTCATTGTCATGTTCAAGAAACCAGTCTGAGATAATTCGTGCTTTATGACATGGTGCGTTATCCTGCTGGAAGTAACCTTCAGAAGATGGGTACACTGTGGTCATAAAGGGATGGACATGGTCAGCAACAATACTCGGGTAGGCTGTGGCGTTGACACGATGCTCAGTTGGTACTAAGGGGCCCAAAGTGTGCCAAGAAAATATCCCCCACACCATTACACCACCACCACCACCAGCCTGAACAGTTGATACAAGGCAGGATGGATCCATGCTTTCATTTTGCTGATGCCAAATTCTGACCCTACCATCCGAATGTCTCAGCAGAAATTGAGATTTATCAGACCAGGCAACGCTTTTCCAATCTTCTATTGTGCAATTTTGGTGAGCCTGTGCGAATTGTAGCCTCAGTTGCCTGTTCTTAGCTGACAGGAGTGGCACCCGGTGTGGTCTTCTGCTGCTGTAGCCCATCCGCCTCAAGGTTCAAGGTGTTGTGCGTTCAGAGATGCTCTTCTGCATGCCTTGGTTGTAACGAGTGGTTATTTGACTTACTGTTGCCTTTCTATCAGCTTGAACCAGTCTGGCCATTCTCCTCTGACCTCTGGCTTAAACAAGGCATTTGCGCCCACAGAACTGCCGCTTACTTGATTGTCTGTAAACCCTAGAGATGGTAGTGTGTGAAAATCCCAGTAGATCAGCAGTTTCTGAAATACTCAGACCAGCCCGTCTGGCACCAACAACCATGCCACGTTCAAAGTCACTTAAATCACCTTTCTTCCCCATTCTGATGCTCGGTTTGATCTGCAGCAGATCGTCTTGACCATGTCTACATACCTAAATGATTGAGTTGCTGCCATGTAATTGGCTGATTAGAAATTTGTGTTAACTGCCAGTTGGACAGGTGTACCTAATAAAAGGGGCCGTTGAGTGTGTATATAAATATATATATACATATACAGGGGTTAGACAATGAAACTGAAACACCTGTCATTTTAGTGTGGGAGGTTTCATGGCTAAATTGGACCAGCCTGGTAGCCAGTCTTCATTGATTGCACATTGCACCAGTAAGAGCAGAGTGTGAAGGTTCAATTAGCAGGGTAGAAGCACCAGTTTGCTCAAAATATAGAAATGCACACAAAAATTATGGGTGACATACCAGAGTTCAGAAGAGGACAAATTGTTGGTGCACGTCTTGCTGGCGCATCTGTGACCAAGACAGCAAGTCTTTGTGATGTATCAAGAGCCACGGTATCCAGAGTAATGTCAGCATACCACCAAGAAGGACAGACCACATCCAACAGGACTAACTGTGGACGCAAGAGGAAGCTGTCTGAAAGGGATGTTCGGGTGCTAACCCGGATTGTATCCAAAAAACATAAAACCACGGCTGCCCAAATCACGGCAGAATTAAATGTGCACCTCAACTCTCCGGTTTCCACCAGAACTGTCCATTGGGAGCTCCACAGGGTCAATATACACGGCCGGGCTGCTATAGCCAAACCTTTGTTCACTCATGCCAATGCCAAACGTCGGTTTCAATGGTGCAAGGAGCGCAAATCTTAGGCTGTGGACAATGTGAAACATGTATTGTTCTCTGATGAGTCCACCTTTACTGTTTTCCCCACATCCAGGAGAGTTACGGTGTGGAGAAGCCCCAAAGAAGCGTAACACCCGGACTGTTGCATGCCCAGAGTGAAGCATGGGGGTGGATCAGTGATGGTTTGGGCTGCCATATCATGGCATTCCCTTGGCCCAATACTTGTGCTAGATGGGCGCGTCACTGCCAAGGACTACCGGACCATTCTTGAGGACCATGTGCATCCAGTGGTTCAAACATTGTATCCTGAAGGCGGTTGACAATGCAGGATGACAATGCACCAATACACACAGCAAGACTGGTGAAAGATTGGTTTGATGAACATGAAAGTGAAGTTGAACATCTCCCATGGCCTGCACAGTCACCAGATCTAAATATTATTGAGCCACTTTGGGGTGTTTTGGAGGAGCAAGTCAGGAAACGTTTTCCTCCACCAGTATCACGTAGTGACCTGGCCACTATCCTGCAAGAAGAATGGATTAAAATCCCTCTGACCACTGTGCAGGACTTGTATATGTCATTCCCAAGACGAATTGACGCTGTATTGGCTGCAAAAGGAGGCCCTACACCATACTAATAAATTATTGTGGTCTAAAACAAGGTGTTTCAGTTTCATTGTCCAACCCCTGTATATATACACATATATTTATACATATACATACATATATATATCTATATCTATCTATCTATCTATCTATCTATCTATCTATCTATCTATCTATCTATCTATATATCTTATATAGATAGATAGATAGATAGAGATATATATATAGATATATATAGATATATATATAGATATATATATAGATATATATAGATATATATATAGATATATATAGATATATTAGATATATATAGATATATATATATATATATATTATATATATATGAAAACAATGAAACAAAGAAGCAAATATCTCTTTTCAGACATCATAATAAAATGATAAAATGAGGGCTGAGGGAATAAATCAGCTGATCCGTCATCTTTCTAGCATAAAATCAAACATTTCATACAAAATATCTCATATTAACATGTTGTTTTAATTGTAAACGTGATAACAACATAGGTGAATCCATCTGCACGCCCTTTCATTGTCAGAGGATGGTAAAAGTACAAATCCTGAGAATTTGCTGCAGAATCTGATGAGTGATCAGAAAAGATTTGCATAGAAAAGCAAAAGGAGATGCAGGTTGTTTTGGCCACGATCACAAAAGGATTATGTTAATCTGCAGAGAAGGACATTGCTTCAGTTTTACTCTTTTTGGAGTCCAAAGAATATCATGGCATAGATATCTATGTAGTATCTACTCACTTTGAGCTATTATAACAATACAATTTAGATGAGTGGAAAGATTCATTAACCTTTGCGTCTGGAGCAAACATAATTATGCGAACGCATGAAATATGTATAATCTAAATACGGTTAGTGCCTCACACATGACAGCCTTCAGTCCTGCATATTAAAGTACCATCTTACACTTCGGAGCAAGGGATCTTCAGAAATGGAGATCACATTCAGGAGAACAATAATAAGCTGTAATAAACAGTGAAAATGTTTTATGTTCAAGATTCATCATTTATTTGGCTGTACTGTATAGCACCATATTAAAAACAACCAGGATAATAACATCACACTGAAAGGGAATTTAAGTCACTAATAAACAGCCAACAATTTGGATATTTTTATTTAGTTGTTTTTAAAGATACTAGGCTATATTATATTTAAACAACTTTCCAAAAAATATGAATACTCTTAGAACAGGTGTTCAGAGTTTTACTACAATATATGCAATAAAGAGTTAAAACACTCCTCCAGCAGGTGAATTTCTTGATTTACCGGTTCCTGCACGACCTGACCTTCACCAATGGTCATGAGATATGAATCATACACGAGGCCCATTTAGGTCATGTTTTCATTCTGTGATCTACAGTACCAGTCAAATGTTCGGACACCCCTTCTCCTTCAATGGTTTGTCTTTATTTTTATTCCTACCACTAGGAAGGCAGTAGGCAACTATATCATGCAGCTGTGAGTGTAAAAAGCAAGGGGGGCTATTTTGAAGAATCTAAAATATAAAAGATATTTTGAGCTATTTCACAATTTCTTCAAATCTTCATAGACAGATTTTGCTGACTTGATGTGTTTAAAAACAGCTCAAACTGAACACGTTCATATCACAGAAACACGACACTATGCAGATATTAACAGACTACAATTTTACAACAAACCATTGTTAGGTTTAGTTTTAGTTCTATGGGAAGTTACGCTGACTGACCCTGTTGACTGTATCCATCTACCAGCTAAATGAACTAATGTCCAGATGTTCTCTTTCAGGATTTTCTGGTACAGAGGGGAATTCATGGTTTAACTCATTACAGAAATCATCCAAGTCTGAAGCAGCAAAGCATCCCCAGACCATCACACTATCACCACCATGTTTGACTAAGAGGTTTGCAATGTTTTAGATGATTCTGTGACCTCCTGGATGGGTCATTGATGCCGTCTTGGAGTAGTATTTGTAGGTTGGCCACTCCTGAGAATTCTCACTATTGTTCCATGTTTTCTTCATTTTTGGATAATCACTCTCATTGGGGTTTAAGGAGTCCCAAAGCCTTAAAAATGGCTTTGTAACACTTTCAGGCTAATAAATGGCTAACTTGTCATCTGTTCTTGAATTTCTTTACCCTGGGACATGATGTGTTGTTCGTCCTAGTCTTTTAACCTACCTCATGTTGTCAGGCAGGTTCTATTTAAGTGATTCCTTTATTCTACAGGTTTGGCAGTAACCAGACCTGGGTGCGGCTAGTTCAACATCTGCCCCATAATTTATGTGCCCTTAAAAGTAAATGAATAAAGAAAAGAGGCAGTAAGAACAGGAAATGGGGAGCATTTTATGAAACAACTACAAGTTAAAGGTTTTTCCATTCATACTCCTTTTTTGATGATCCTGATTATCTCATTGTACAAACTACATTATGGCCAAACAGGGACAAAAAGGATCAAGTTTACTTCTCTACATAAAGGACAGTTAGTATTACTGTACATTCGCTTTAATAGTATAATTGCATCTTATTCTGATTCACTACACAGATTTTCATACTAAATTTATTGTGTCAAATAAATGACTATAAATTTCTAAAGCCTAAATAAGAATTTAGAGGGGCCAGTAAAGTGCTCAGTACCAAAAGGCCTACTGCAACATATGACTTCATACTCAAAATAGAATTTCAGCTCAAGAACATCTTAGTCATGATTTATTCAGGAAATTAAATTGAAAAGGCCTGAGTCACTTGGTCAGAAATAAAGCCATACCAGCAGATTACCAGTACAGCCTGAAAACGGCAAAGCCCCCAAAGCACAAACTACATTAACCAATTCAAACATCAGAACATCCTGTGCTTTCATAACTCCTCTGCTTTGCCACTAACTTGCAGGGCATTCAAAATTTCGAACTTTGCATTCATATTTAGAGTTATCAAGCAGTAGATTAACAGTACCCTAAAACTAACAATACCAACAAGTTAACAACTCTTTAAAAACACAACTGAGCCACTAACAGATTTTTCTTATGTCCGTATCATATCAACTTTTCTGAAACAATAAAATGAAAACATCCCTACACGTAACCGTTGCCTACAAGATGCAGCTTTATTATGGACTCTCCTATGTGGCCTTAAAATGTAGAAAAACTTTATGATATACCTGGCGTCCGCCTCGCTGTAATACTCTCTCGCAACTATGTCCTCGAACAGCTCTCCTCCGGTTACACTGCAGAGAAAAATGCAAAAATAAGTTAGTAAAACTGATTATTATGTTAGACAATTTCTAGTTTTCTTCTCTTAAATGAAACACATTTGAGGGGGCTTATGTAAGAGATTGGTGTCTTCCTATGATTTATGCTTGTGATGACATGTCTGAAGTTCTACTCATGCTCTTTAAGAAGCCACTTAACCTGTTCCTGTCAGCTTTTGGTTGATCTAAAACCCAGGAGTTCCTAATCTAATGGTTAATTAATTCCTCCCAGTCTGTTCAACTGACCAGCATAAATGTACCTGTTTATGTGCCTGCCCACTTTCTCTTAATGATAGTGGCCAAAACTGCTATAAAACTAAGCAACATGTTCACAAATAAAGGTAAGTAAAACACCAGTTTAAGCAGGTTTTTTATTTGCTCTCAGGTAATATCTCCGCAGAATTTTCACAATAGAATAACACAAATGGTAGAAGGACAGAAGAAACATACTATATTAGTCATAAGACCACAAACGTTACACTAAGTACAAAACATTCCAATCATCAAACTGTCTCGATATTGTTTTAGTAAAAATTAGATGTTTTTCTTTGCTCTAAAACCTCACAGAAGTAAAATCTTTTTAATTTAACCATTACGCAAAAAACCTTATACAAGAAGTATGTTTAAAACTTGATATGTTATATGCTTTTTTCCCCCAAGGTTGCCCTTTGTCACCGATTCTGTTCATAACTTTTATGGACACAATTTCTAGGCGCAGCCAAGGTCATTCTTCAGATCAATTTTGGTGGCCTTAGGATTGCGTCTCTGCTTTTTGCGGATGATGTGGTCCGTTTGGCTTCACCAGCTTGTGATCTACAGCTCTCACTGGAGCAGTTCGCAGCAGAGTGTGAAGCGGCCGGGATGAGAGTCAGTGCCTCAAAGTCCTAGGCCATGGTCTTGAGCCGGAAATGGGTAGAGTGCCTTCTCTGGTTCGGGTGGGGGTTCCTGCCTCAAGTGGAGGAGTTCAAGTATCTTGGGGTCTTGTTCAAGAATTACTGAATTGACAGACGGATTGGTGTTGCGTCCGCAGTGATGCATATGCTGTACCAGTCTGTCTTGGTGAAGAGAGAGCCGAGTCAAAAAGCGAAGCACTCAATTTCCTGGACGATCTACGTTCCTACCCTCATCTGTGGTCATGAGCTTTGGGTTGTGACCGAAACAACAAGATCACGGATACAAGTGGCCGAAACGAGTTTCCTCCGCAGGGTGTCTGGGCTCTCTCTTGGAGATAGGGTGAGAAGCTCGGTCACCCGGGAGGGACTCAGAGTATAGCCGCTGCTTCTCCACGTCGAGAGGAGCCAGTTGAGGTGGCTCGGGCATCTGGTTAGGATGCCTCCTGGACGCCTCCCTGGTGAGGTGTTCTGGGCACGTCCCACCAGGAGGAGGCCCAGAGGAAGACCCAGGACACACTGGAGGGACTAAGTTTCTCGGCTGGCCTGGGAACGCCTTGGGATTCCCGTGGACTCCTGTGAACAAGTGGTTGGGGAGAGGGAATTCTGGGTCTATCCACTTAGGCCACTGCCCCCGCGAACCGGATAAGCGGAAGACAATGGACAGATGGATAAGCTCCAAGTCTTTTAGGTTGGAGGCCTCCTTGCCATTACCCTAATCTTTAGCTCACTCCACAGATTCTCTATCAGATTCAACACAGGACTCTGGCTTTGCCACTCTAATAAGTTAACATAACTTCCAGTAATAAAAAACATGGTGATAAAAGTAAAAGATTACTCTAAACCTAAATCTGCCAGGAGTATGGATAGTTTGGGGTTTAGCTGTTCATGTCAGAGAAACGCAGTTTTATTGAAATATATGAATGTCAGAAACAGAGCATTACAACATGAAGATAAAATCAGAAATAATAACTTTAACTTTGGCACAGTGAATGACACTATGATTAAACACAAACTGTCATGATCTTTCCAGATCAAACTTCCTCCTGCCGTTATTTAGCAGAAAGCATAGCGTACGAGCAAGTGTGGGTGCTGTAATTTGATTTACTTACAGGTCAAAGACGAGGTAATGGAAGCCTTCCTCTGCAATGCTCTCATGGAGTCGTACTAAGAAACAGAGAGCGAAACAGTCTTCAATTAAAAGGCAGTTAGCTGGATCAGAAAGCACTGCAAGTGTTAATTAGCTTATATATCCCAAGCCTCGATGTACCATCAGTAATACAAAAGTTTCACTGATGGTACATCACACAAGGTACAAACAACCACTAAGTGTTGCACTAAAAACAACATTTAATAAAAAACTGCCACAACTTCAACATTAGCCTGGTGTAAATAAGGTGAAGCGTTCGGGTACATGTATTTAAGTCAGCTATGCTACTGTTATTACCATGGCAAACTTCTCACAATCAGTAACTGAGAAAAGGGAGGCTGTCAAAGCCAAACCCTGAAAAAAAAATAACTGGGAAGTGTTTTAGTAAATTGAATAAATAAAGCAATCCATGTGGAGAGTAGCACAAGAAAAATGAAAAAGCAAACGCGTAGTTGACTAGAAACGGACAGTCTGTGATCCTGGGAGATTAAATGTGGCAATGCCTTCCTCCCTCGAAAACTGGTGCAACAACTGTAACACAATGGAAGACAAACCAGAGCTGACCGGATAGAGGTAAAAGAAATGTAACATAACACTTTCCCTGCGGCGAAAGCACGTCGTGCTTAGGTAAGCATTACTGAAAGTGCAGCTATGGTAGGCAGAAACCACGTTAGGAATAGTCACGACGTGTTTAAGAGTGGGAACAGTTTGTCCAGAAGAATTCTTAGCAAAGCACCACTTTTAAACTAGAGGCTGAAGCTGCTAAACTAGAAGCTGAAGCATTGTTAAAGAAAAACCTCAAGTCAGTCTGAAACTCATCAGCTTTGTTCCTGCTTTCAGTACTGATAGAGAAGCTAGAACAGTGGGAGGGGAGATTTCCATTATCATAGCTTTACAGACAAAACTGTATTTCCCTGTGAGTCCACATCAATATAAACAGCATTTTCTATTCCACACTCTGTGCAGGTTTAACAATATAATTCATAAACAGTTCAAGTTCGCTTAGAAGCTGATCAGCTACTAAGTGATCAGACTTTATTTTCCACGTTCGATAACAATTTACAACATGAGCACATCAGATCTGGCTAAAGACTGATAAAAAAGACAACTTCCAAGATTGTAAAAGGTGCTCAAAATAGTCTTAAAACTGGCTGTGTTTTCCTTTTTATTAACATGCTCACATTTGTGGAAAGAAATCTTGCAAAAACTGGGACTGGGATGAGAAAAAAATGCATAGAGGAGGAAAAGAAGAAGAGTACAATGAAACCCCTGCCTATTATGTTGTTCTCATTCACAGGTCTGGTTTGCACGGCACTAAGTGGTATGATAAGAAAAAGCAACTCTGCGTCAAAGAAACAGTCATTTCCTTCCTTCCCCAAAACGACCCCTGCTTTTTGTTTGAATTTCACACAGCGACAGAGGTCTGATGGTCTGATGAGACGAGTCCCTGGTTATAAGACTTAACACGCATTAACAGTGTTTGAAGATATAATGGTTTCCTGCAACTTTGTGGTTCTGCAGGCCAGACTGCCTTCTAGGTTTTCAAAGCTGGGCAATATAAAGAGATTAAAGTTTAGAAATAAAGCACACAATGTCAACGCAGTGTAGAAACTCTGCAGCTGATTGGAGTTGTTTGAATTGTTCTGGCTGCTGGCCAGCTGTCGCATGCAAATATCCCACACAGAAACATAGCAGGTAACTGACTGGTTTGACTATCAACCAGTTCAGCTCCAGAGTTGAACTGGTCAGAACAATGCCTTTGTTTTAGCTCTGTTCTCCAGCTCAATGCTTCACAAACAAAACTTTAACCATGTGGTTTCAGGTAAAAGAGGAACTGAGGGTTCTCGCATCCCATTTTGTGACCAGTTCTAAGTTGTTTCTGTTCGGTCTGTGATACCAGTGGATGCAGGCAAGATGCAGATTTACGAAATGCTACCAATAAAAGGTCCATAAACGTGAACACGTATAAGTCACGTATAAGTCAGTACAGTTCAGAACTATTGTATTGAACTGGATCAGATTACGGGCCCCGTCTAACTATACACACAGGAATAGGAACAAATACATTGCAACTCCGTTAGAGACATAAAAAATAGGCAGGTGCGTGAAAACAGATAACACAAAAGAAACCCATTTTTCATACTCTACGATGATGATGAGGACACGTCAAATTCAAACAACACGGTGAAAATAAGGACCTCGGTCGAGTCAAGGAAAGCGTACGTCCGTTCTGGGCGAAACCCCAGTGACAAATCTACCAGCATTCAATCCCCGTGATTTGGTAAGATCTAAGAAATCAACATACTACCTTTGCAAGGTACAAAAGACCCCGTTGGACACACTCTGCAGGAAGATGGTCTTTGGAGCCCTGATGGCCCGGAGGCGGTAGCTAGGAGTGTATATAGTTTCCCACGTATGAAATAAGGAAAACTCTGCTTATCAATTGGAATCAAGACGAGGTATTTAATGGATCATGGCTCTGTGTGTACCGTCTCAACCCACAACGACTGGCTGTGTTAAGGCTTGCAATCCCGCACCTTAATGATAGCCCTGAACAGTCTCAATGCAGGACGAGGAGGCATGAAGAAGAACACGAACTTCTCCTCTGACCTGGCACAAATCGTGCCGAGAATGTTTCATTGCCATGATGTGCAAAAGTTGCAGGAGAGCAACTCCTAGCGCAAAGTGTGGGGGCTCAAAAAACCAACGAAAATGCCGTCAGTGAGTATTCGGGACAAGGCAGAAGCAAGAACAATAGGACGAACCCTCGATCTCGTTATGTGCTTGGAGGCGTTTCAATCACAGGACTGTGGCATCATCAAGACAATGCTGGCTCTTCGTTGAAGTGGATAGAAGTGAATGAAATGGGACATGCGTGCTTTCCAACATTTTCACAAATCACGCAGTTGGATCGATGTCATCGTCATGTGAAAAAAATCGATGACGTCCCTGTGTAGGTCCTAAAACCACACCCTCTCTTGAGGACCGCCCCCCCCCCCTCCATGAATATATTTGCGGGATAACAGCAAAGTCACAGACACTGAGAACCAATCCTCGAGAATGAGTGCGGCAACACCATAAGTGGATGTTACATACCACCGGAGCAGAGATCACTTCTCCTGAGCACGAGAAAGCTTCAACATTGGACTAGTATAACATCACGCCTTCCCCAAGACTCTCTTTCTTTTTTCAACAAACACACACCTTGATCAACATATCAATACAATCCGCGCTAGAGTCTACACGTTCCGTACTTCGATTGCATCCACATACACCAGACACCAAGATATGAAAATAGTTATCAAACCGCCTTCTTCCAGACCTGGCTAACTCATACATACGACGTATTCATGGCTGAGTCTGTAGACGCTGTATCCAGCTACAAGAGAAGAGGTGGTCGTGGAGGACGAGGTTAAAACTCCGGGCTACTCACCCATCTCCCGAAGCCTTACACAAAACTGAAAAACGATGCAGGGCCCCTCAGCTTCAGCGGAGGATGAGGTAAATAACCAGGGGGATGAAATATGAAAGGTGGTATTCTCAATCGCACCCTCATCAATTTTAAAAAGTAGAAACAGTCCCTCGCTTCTCCCTACCTTGAATTTATGTCAGACGACAACAGTTAGGTGTCTCACGCACCCACACCAAGCCAGCCGTCCTAGCACTCACACCTGCCTGGAGAGGTGAGGAGGCATTCATCCTCTCTATCCAAGCCCACTCTTCACAACGCATCCGTGCGCTCGCTCGGTAAATCCCTAAACCCTCCGCTGCTGTTCTCGGAATCAGTTGCTGCATATCGTTCGTCGACGGCACACAAGCATTCGATGCATTACCAAGCAATTATCAGATTTCGTGAGAAAAAAGGCTAGAGATGGCAGGGGAAGACTGTTGAGAAGAACACGCTCATAGATGATAGCCTTCAGAATCCGGAAGTTTTTGGGGGAATTAATAGAAGGTTGAGGAGGGTATGCAAGATGAACGGGAAAGAAGCTTGCAGTGAAAAGATCTGTATAGATTTTTTATCAGGAAGAAGATACCTATACTCTACATAAACCTGCAAAAATAAAGTCCCAGAGAAACAGAGTTTGTCACCAACATTGAGCAGTTCCAGAATTGCTCGGGACAGCAAAGCTATGGCAAGGAAAATGACTGGTTCATAATATGTATTAACCTCATGAAATCTTTCAAAAAGGGCGTATGACGGGTGTTGAAGAGGGAAAACACAGCACGGGTGGTAAAGGCATTTGAATCAGTTTTTTAAACAGAAGGGACTCAGACTGAAAAAACCTTCAGATGATGCCGGTAAAGAAGTTATTTCAAATAAAAAAATGTAAGCGCTATGGAGAAAAACGGTATTAACATTCGCGACAGTGAGTGACAGCAAAAAGCCTCTCGTGGTTGAGAGATTTAACACACACATTAAGTAACAAGAATGATGAGATATTTCAGCTACAGCACCCGGCGTAACGTTGATGTACCTGCAAAACCTAAGCTAGAAGTTACAAACACTCGTACCACCACACGCATTTAAAATGATTGCCTATGGAAGTGAACTCAGAAACATGCCTTTTCAGTGTTCAGGAATCGGTATGGTTTCAAGTCCAACAGATCTTGCAAGGACTCAGTGGACAACGTTTTAAACAGGGGATCTTGTCCGAATATCCAAGGTCCGTGAGTAGTTGACAAGAATGTACGAACAGATTTACGGACGAAAGTGGGTTTACAGTACGTATGAGCAGGATACACGTCTCCTCCTGTATATACTAAACTCAAAGATCTGGATGAAGGAAACCTATCCAGGGATTCCTTCTTACGCAGAGGAACTTCAAAAAGTAAAAATATGTAACGGCAAAATGTATCAGTGGCAACTAATATAAAACGAGCACAGTCAACGAGGTGTCAAACAGGTTTTTGTAAGCTGGAAAAACTGCCTGAGAAATTCAACATTTGGATCATGTTTGATGAACTTCGAAGCGTATAAAAGGTTTGCACATAAAACCTCCACAGTTGAACAGCCTATTGCATGAAACCAGTCACGGTAGAGGATGAATCGGCTTTTACGGTCTACCCTTCCCCTAACGCTAGCAAGGACTTGGTGTTTAAAAAATACCAGTTCAAAGTTCCCGTTGTAAATTTAGCTCACAATATTGATGTATGAAGGAACAATGGCTGGTGGATAGCAGAGATTCCGCATACCCCACATAAATGGGCCCCAGGATCATGAAGCTACTTTGAATGGAGGAAGGTTGGTGATGGGACGATCCATTACGCCAAAGGATAGCGGAGGGGTATACTTTATAACCAGCGTTATTCAACATCGAAAAACGAGATGGATTTGTTTTTCAAAAAAATAAACCGGATTATCGCCACGAAATTCCCCGCAGAGTCTGTCAAAGGAGTTTGCATTTCAGCAAGGCGAGGCAGATAGAAATACGCCTTCACTACTCGCAGCTTTATAGCCTTTGCGTGAAATCCACGAGGTAAATGCGGGTTATGTATCTCTGACACCAAAACTCGGCTCCTTTTTCGTCGCGTAGAGGAAAGCCCGTATTCCCTTTCTATCATCCCCTCTATAATGTGGCTACCACGCAGGACGTGGTTCAGATCGCGCAAAAACGACCAGCACCCCCTCTCCACAAGCCGACCTCTTCCACACGGCCTTCCAGAGGGGACAGGATAGGGGGGACACAGCGCGCTAATGTCTTTTGCTGGCAAAAAGACATAAACTCTTCAAACTGATCCAAGAGTCTCATATGATCACCGATCATATGCAAAAGTTAGTATGAATGAATTGCTGTTTGTGTACCCAGTATTCATTCACGAAAACGGGGGAATTAAGGTACACGCATGGCTTTGACTTTCTCTCCGAGGCCTGCAGAAGCAAACGGTGTCCCAGAGAAGTCCCCAGCAGAGACGCTGTCTCTACAACCCAGCGAGTGAAGCGGTTTTCCTTGCCTGAGAGAAGGACGACAACCATCCGGACATCTTTTCCTCACATGGTCAGAGGTTAGGTTTTGGGCAGAATAACATTTAGGATGATCCAAGTTTCTGATTATTCAGACATTTTCTCATCAGTCAGCAGCTCTAGAGGCAAAATCATCAATCAGTGAATGTCGTACGAGAAAGCATTGGTGTCTATTAAACCCCAATTCATACTTATACTTAGGAAAAAAATAAACAAGATACAGATCATCAACAGATCCAACAACAGTTGGAGGTAACCATCAGTTTCCTTAAACTCAGCAACTGGCTGGACAAACACTGACCAGAAAAGAGAATGGGAAATACTTCCTTCCATAAAGACAACCCCTGAGGGGTCTGTAAAGGCGATAGGAAATCAGTTCTCCGACATAGGATTTCTGGTCTTTTATGCAAATAAAATGTTTGGAAATTAAATTACTGTTCAGTAGTTTGTATGTTTTCTAACTCCACAATTTCAAGCTGTGGTAAAAGCGCCACGGATGACACTTAGGCTGCCTTTAGTGGTACTCAGAAGTTTTACTTTCAACCACTTGCAATGTCAAAAACATACATATCGGCTGTGATGTGGAGCCAATAAGCACAAACAGCTTAAAGAATGGGTTGTTCAGCACATTGTTCTTTGCCCTCAAATGGAAACAATAAAAAAGAGAAGCGCAAGGCAGAATATTTCAAGAACATCTCCTGTATGTTTACTTGATGGGTTAACCCTGGACTGAATTCTACACTGATTATTATGTTGATTCTTTAAAACACAGTTCTGGTTTGTGAAAGAAAAAATACTTTCATTCCTTGATTTAGATTTCTTCTGCATGCTTTGTTGATTACTTGAAACTGTCAACATGGACTGGAAGGGACTGATGTTTTCCAACCACTTTTTTGTGTGTAATCCACCTCAGGAGGTGGTCATAGCTGAAAGCACCATCAGATTAAACGGTAAATGGAACGTATGAGTTGCTGAGAATGGCTGAGCATTTCCTTTGGTTGGAAGTTCTGTCTATACAAATGCAAGTAAAAAGTTTGTTCCTGCTAGTCTGGGTTGATGTGGGACCTTTGACTGCTCACCTGGAACTCAGATTTTATGCACCTTTTTTAACCTTGGATCATACACATTTCGAGGAAAATTGCAACTTGGAACTGACTCCTTCAACTAAACATGCCTGGCCGATATATAAGAACTTCATTTTTATATTTGTGACAAAGAAATAAACTAAAGAATTCATGTTCTACTTCGGTTTTAAAATGCGTCAGTATGGTAATGCTTAAAAAACATAGTATTTCACACTTGTTAT
Source organism: Crenichthys baileyi (assembly GCA_036173005.1). NCBI lineage: Eukaryota > Metazoa > Chordata > Actinopteri > Cyprinodontiformes > Goodeidae > Crenichthys > Crenichthys baileyi. The sequence goes on along the minus strand of JAHHUM010001368.1, from coordinate 25,995 downwards.
AAAAGTTTTGAGACTCTCTGATCTAACTGGATATATAAAAAACTAAAACAGAGATTAAAAAACAAAGGATATTAAAGCATTTCTTGTGAATCTTAAAGCCTGAACCAAATACAAGTTTCAACCAAAAATCAGGAAGCAACCGCTTAAACCAATAAGCTGCTGCATATAGCTTCCAGGGATGTGCGATGTAGTGTAAACCTGCTCTATTTAGCACCACATCCACGCTTTTGTTCAGACCTCACAAACAAGTTTTGATTAGACCCGTGTGCTTGCAGGATGAGCAATCAAAGCTCTTTGCAAACATTCCACAAGCCTCTTCTCAGAACCATAAAGGGCTATTTTGGTTGCTTGTATTCTTAGAAATCAGATGTGCCTGCAAAAATAGGACTATTCTTTATCACTGGCCTAAGATGACAGCTTTATTCTGCATGTGATGGCAAATAGGCCTGGCAGCTGGCTGTGTAGAAACACTACAAACAGATACGATTAGAGAACCAGTCAGAGAAACAGCCTTTGAAGGAACCAATTCTATAGAAATCAAAAAAGAAGGCAGACCGTGGCTAGTGTCGAATACAGAAATTAAATGCATGCTATTTCCAGATCAAAATAACAAACAGACAGTAATCAGAAAACAGAAGAATCACTTGACTTACTAAAAATGCCTGAGCCTGCAGCTCTGCAAAAGTAATGATAATTTGCATATACGTAGCAGACAACCTATGCTAAAGCAAGAAAAATGAATTAGAAAATTTCAATTTGTCAAACACAAGTGAGATTCAGAAGTGGTCTCTGTGCTGAGCTTTAACAAATGCCAGCAGACCCGGTTTGAATCAGACACAATATGGATCAGATACAAGAAACCTCCAAATAAAATAAAAAAACTCAAACTAACACATTTGCACCCAACATCAATATCTTTGCAGTTAAATGTCTATTTTTAGTGGGCAAGGGCGTAAATTGTGCACATCATTTAGCCCAGGAGGATTGAGTAATGATCAAAAGCGTGTTAAATGATTGTATTCATTTATCCACCCAGCCCGCCGATTATCTCTTCTAGACGCTTTGAACAGAAAGCAGCACAAGATGAATGAATAGATGGCTTCTTTCAGCCCGCATTCCCTTTTTGAAAAATGACCCCTACCGGTCCCTTGTGTACATGAATTAACCCCTGCCTGCCGGGAGGTAGACACATGATACATAAGTAATTACCCGAGTAAACCTTAAATCTGTTGCGGAAAAAAACTATTCTGTCTATGTCCTGTTTTAGGATTTATTTCTGGTATTTGTGAAAAAAGTTAAATATGTCCTGATAATGTCTGTCACAACCAGTTGGTAAATATTCAGCTTGTCAGTTTGCTGTTCTGTCTTCAGCTGATGGGCTGCTGCACACATTCAAAAGATTCAAGCCAATTTCACTGGAACCTTAACTTGCCTGCAGCTATACAGGTGGTGGGCGGGACTGGAAAAACAAGGCATGTCATCACTGGAGACAATCTCAATGGAGAGAGATATCAAGATGAGATTCTGCAACCAGTGGCACCTCCATAACTCCACTCTTAGGGACCGAAATCTATCCTCTCGGGGAGAGAGTGGATTGGCCTGCCTGCATTCCTGACCTCAACACCACTGAACACTTGTGTGATCAGCTTGGGCTTGCTGTTCTTGCCAGAGTGCCTAAAACAACCACTGGAGTAACCTGCAAAAAGGCTTGTTAAAGAAAGGGAAACCATCACTGTTTATAAAATGAATAAAGTGTTAAATTGCAAATGCGAGTTATTTATTCTTCAATCATCTAACTAAATAAATGAAACCCAAACAAGAATCACTAGCAGAATGAGCTGTTTAGAATTGACAAAGTTGTCAAGTTTTAAAGCATTTTCCTTATAAATGTGGAACTATTTAAAAGGGACATAAACAGGATTTCTAATTATATAAGATTAAATGCCAAGAAGCATTGTTAAAACAAAAGAAAGAATTGACCAAACAAATTTCCTATTTTTTGCACTAAGGTTTACATCCAGAGGGTTCCTTCACATTCATCAATACAACGTCTTACCTCTCGCTGTCTGCAGTGAGACCTGAAACTGGAGGGGTTATTGTACAACATTGGCTCAGATTTTGTGATGTGTATTGCAAAAATGAATGGTGGCAAGAGTGAAGCCAATATGGCTTCATGTTACTTATGTGCCAGTATCGTAATGGGGTAGAGTTTAGTGTAAAGAAACACACAAAAACTGACTCTGATCATAAAGCCAGTTTTGAAGGGTTTTGAAAGGAGACATTCAAAACACTTCAACTTCTGTATGCAGAGTGTAAACGAAATGTTGGAGAGAGCCAGAAAGACATTACTCAACTGGCCAGACGATAGACAGAACCAAGAAGTTGTTTCCAATCGGATTAACTAAGCTCAGAGAGCAAACAGAGTCTGACCCACGTTGATGTACTTCTTCCTGTCCTGTTTTCTAGCATCATGACATACTGGACCCCCTACTAATTCTTCCTAAAATCCCCTCAGTCAGGTATTTAGAAATACAAAGCATGCACATAAACCATGAGTTTACCCTTCCAGAGAGGGAGAGAGACCATTTGATAAAACAGAATCTTTATTACCTAAAGAAAACCTAAACATTTATACTTTATTTCCAACAGAATTGCCATTAAGTGGGATGCAGCGCGTGGTGTAGAGGGAGAGCGTCCACATCATATGAGGAGGGTATGAGTCCTCAGCGCAGCCATCAAGGGTTCGATTTCCAACCCTGGGACATTTGGTGCACGTCTTCCCCCCTTTGGTCTCTCTGCCTATTTCCTTTCTATAGTGCCACAACTTTTTTTGTAATGGTGTTGCTTTATTATTAGCTCAACAGTTCATATACTCCAGGTGTCATCTCTATGTTTGTGGCATACAAAGAGAAATATTTATCAAAACTAACTTTCTATGCTTTATTTGTCATCATCTATTTTTCACATATTTTAAAATTCTGAGTTCGTAAGCTGCTGTAAATACGCACACACACACCTACTTTCTTGTTGATCTGCCAGGATCATAGGGCATGTGTGGTTTCACAGCTGCTGGGATTACTGAACCAATGAGGGTGTGGTCTACAACTTGTGTGAGGGATTTCCCTGTATCTGAATAAGCTTTCCGTCATGATCCTCATGCAGGTTGCCCAAACTTTGCATATCGATATGTCACACTTGTTCTGCTATCCCATATTACTCCTTACAGTTCAAAGTGGTGATGGGTTTGTGACCCTAGCAACCATGTCAACTTTAAACATTGAAAACATTGAAAACATGTTTCTCACAAGGAAATGAACAGTATGCAGTTTAGTTTCCTCATGGTTCTTAAAAGATAAATCATCCAAGTGAAGTAAAGAGGAGATCACAAACTGAATTTATAATAAAACAAGCTTTGTTGTTGTTTTTCTTCTTCTGCTCATGATCCAACCTGTCTTTTTCTTTACCAGCTGTATTTTCAGAGCCACCATTTGACCGAAACTGTTGTAGCTATCAAGCGTGCGCAGCCAGCATTGTGAAAATTATGGGCGGTTACAGATGAAAAAATTTATATAAACCAAGCTTTTGGTGGAGTGGACAGCAGAGCAAACAGGGAAATAAATTAGGCCTTAAGAAAGAGGTTTCCAACCACTGAGCTGTGGTCCAGTACTGGTTCGTGTGTTGTTTAGAACTTCACCGGTAAAAAATTTATATGTTTTAGAATTTTTGTGGTACTGATGAGCAAATCGCTAAGAGTAATTTATTATTTTTTTTCTGCATGGAGTTTGCATGTTCTCCCCGTGCATGCGTGGGTTCTCTCTGGGTACTCCGGCTTCCTCCCACAGTCCAAAAACATGACTGTTAGGTTAATTAATCTCTCTGAATTGACCCTTAGGTGTGAATGGGTGTGAGAATGATCGTTTGTCCTTTGTGTGTCTGTGTTGCCCTGCGATGGACTGGCGACCTGTCCAGGGTGTACCCCGACTCCCGCCCGTAGACTGGTGGAGTTAGGCACCAGCTTCCCTGTGACCCACTATGAAAGAAATGGGTATAGAAAATGGATGGATGGATATTCAGAAGAAGATAAATATGCCACAAATTGTGCAGTCCTAGCTAATGACCTTTCAAGCTCAAATTCTTTCACAAAGATATAAAAAAATCTGACATCTTAGAATGACGCTATGAGCATCTCAAAGATATTACTCAGAATCACAATGAGACAGAGTTTTTCTCTGATTTTACGAAGGAGAAAACAAGGATGAACTTATAATGAGGTAAATAATGGCAGATAGCCAAAATCCAAATTAGCACAAAGAAAGAGTGGCAGACACTGACTTTCGGTCAGTGTGGCCCAGAGCAGACAGGACTATAAATAGACTATGCCAATCCTCCTCCTACAGCTTACAGCCCCGGATGACAGTGACCTGGACCGGCCTGCATCAGCAAACACCAACAAAACACAGACAGACTGACAAAAGGAGACTCCACATTTTCACACAGATTTTGTAAGATCTCTCCTTTGCCTCACCTCTGAACCAGTGGCTTCATTAACAGCTGCTAGAGACCTTTGTTGTGTCAGCCTCCATCATGTTCACCAGAGTTCAACAACACACCAGCAAAGGGGAATACTAGAGAATGTGGAAATAATGCCTACGTTACCAAAAATGTTTACTGAAACCAAAAAGATAAATATTTGAATATAAATCATCAGTAGGTATAAAGGTGCTTTTTTACATCCCTCCTGATCACCTTCACCCTGACATCAACGGTCTGTATTCTGTAGACAGCTAATTAGAGTCTGGCCTCAGTTCTGCTTTACTGGACCGCAGAGAATGACCAAAGACACAGAAACCTTTCATCCAAGGCAAAGAATCAACAAGACAGGAGATTTCAACAGTGGCGATTGCAATTTAAGTTTTCTGAGGGTTATGTAGATGATGAGTTTTTAGTTGTTATTTGAAAAAAATAAAAAGTGGGGCTTCAACAACACCTCCTAATGTTTAAGTTTTATTTCACAGGCCTTCTTTCCAGGGTCCAACTTTTTTGGACCATAAAAATGACTATTTCATCAATTCCTAAGAGAAGCTGTGGTCCTGTTTACTATGTGCTGTAAGCAAAATTACACAGACTTATCCAGACAGGACAGGACAAGACAGAAACTTGATAATGTTTCCCCCATCAGGTCAGCTAAGTTCTGTTAAACCTTAAGTCAATAGATAGTCTAACACACCCAGTTGGCCACATACTGACTGAATGCACTATTTTTTAAAAGAAAATCACAACAGAAAATACACATTAGGCTGAAAAAATGAGAATGAGCTCCAGAAGAAATGTTTAAGTTTCAGATAAGACGCACTGATGTCACATTGATTTCAACATACAAACAGGTAGATAGTTTTTTTCCCCTATATTTCATTTCAAAACCAAAAAGATTAATCAGATCTTCAGTTGCTTCAAATTGTACATGTCTTCACACTAGAGATGCACCGATACTAGTCATTGGTTTTCTTTGAGGTCTGACCTGCTATTTTTTTAAAGACCATAACACATGAAAGAGGAAAAAATGTGCTTCAGGTCCTTTAACAGAGGTAATAGTTTTGATTCCAACAGAAATGAAGGAATTCAACATTATTCAGAATCAGAATCAGAATCTGATTCTGAATAATGTTGAATTCCTTCATTTCTGTTGGAATCAAAACTACTTACCCCTGTTAAAGGACCTTATTCCTAATTATATATCAAAGTATCTGTCCCTAAACCTTTATCTAAGTTTTATAGGACAGAAAAAATGCTGTTGGTGCATTTATAGACTGAAAACTGTAGGATTTTGTAGTTTTGATGCATTTGTATTGTTTCACAGGTATTGTTCAGTGTTTTTTAGTAAAACAAAACTGGAACATTAATAGGTGTATTGTGACCTTATAACACCTGACAGGTATAAAAAATAAAAATAAAAATCGGTACTGGCCAAAAAAATCAGAATCGGCAGGTCAGGCTTTTTAAAGATTGTAATCGGTAATCGGCCAGAAAACTGCAATCGGTGCACCCCTAGTTCAGACCCTAAACAAAACAAGATTGTCCAATTCTGATTTCTCACTGATAAAATTGTGCATCTCCTGATTGAAGCAAATTTTTAAATGACAGAACAGCAGGAAAGTAATGTGTAAGATAATGCAATGGAAACCCAAAAGCTGCAAACATCTCAGAAAAACAGCAGTGTTTGTTACGTAAAGGTGTTCTGCCATTAGACAGAATCCCTTTTTAACCTGCATTTTTTATCTAATTTTAAGTGAGAAAATCTCTGGCATTAGTGCTGCATCATCATCTCATCATTTTTGTCCAGTCAACTCAAACTAATGTTCTTACTTTCACTGCTCGCTTCAAATAATGGAGAGCAGGAGCTACACTGCATATAAAAAAATTTGACAGTTCTCTGAATTGTAGAAGTGAAACACCGACATCAACTCACCTAGAAAAGTACCAATAAGTCTATATGACAGGGGATATTTACTCCAAGGGTGTTCAGCACTCTGCTGTAATTAAGCAAATATAACCAGAGATTAAAAGGTAAATTAGATTCATCATAACTACTCTGAAAGCTTCTGGTACCCTGAAAGTAAGTACTTATCTAAGCTTATCAGCGTTTGTTCTGGGAGACGCGTGAGCAGGAATTTTTGAACCAGTATTCATAAAATAACTAAATTAAGTTGTGAAAACGTGCAATGTTGTGAACGGTAGATAAAAATGTATGATTTATCTGCAAAAATCTGGCTGTTTATTAAGTACTAATAATTCTACAACATATTAAATGGCAGTTTTATAAAATGTGTAGTGCCCACTGCTTAATTTCTTGGGATGTACCACTTTTTTTTTTTAATTGTACTGTGATGTCATGCATGTAGTTAAGGTTTGTTGTTTGTAAGTTCTAAGAAAGATGAAAATTCAATAAAAACTTGGTAAATGGTAGTTTACATCCATGTTGTTTCAGACTAATTTGCAACTTGGACAGTATTTGTAAACAGCTGTCCAGATAAAGCTTTAAATGTGGTGCAAGTATACTGGAGACCTGACTTGCTCCTAACAGACTTAAGACTTGACTTGGACTTGATGTAAAAGCCTAAGATTCAACTTGGACTTGTGCCTTAAAGACTTGAGTCTTGACTTTGAGTATAAGAGTTTACTTGGACTTAGGTGAAAGACATGAGATATGACATGAACTGAGGGTACAGGCATTTCTTAACATTTCCCTTTGAAATTTGAGACTGGACTTTGACTTGAGAACCTTACTTTACCCTTTAAGTATTGACCTGGGAAAAATGATTTGTAAAAATCTTTGCCAAAAGAAGGCCCAACTGCCTTATTTAACTGGTAAAAAGGTGCTGTATAATAACTTAAACATCAACATCTAATTTTAGAAATGTAGCCACAACAGTAGTATAGATGAAATATATTTAAACCCAAAATGTGCTTGTGATATTGCATAACAGTACACATCACACATCTGTCTGCTTTGATATTTCTGCAGGTCGTTTTAAAAGTCATCCATCAGTTACCAGATAGAGGTTATTCTTCATTTAAACACAGCTTTAAAACAAAAAACAAAAAAAAACAAAAACTTTGGCTCAGAAGTGTGTAAAAGCAGCAAGGCCTGAATAAGAGACTCCTAATAGAACAGGCTGTTCACATTGTAACCTTGGAAGCAGACACAAAAGCACCAACTGAGCTGATGGTGTGCCAGTTTGCAGGAGTGAACACTTCAACCAAATAATGTGGCCGCCACACACTCGACTCTGCTGAACATATTCATTATCAACTGTTGGAGCCGTGGAGCAGATCTAAGTGGAGGCACAGGGAGGTGTCTTTTGATCCTATTAAACAGACATCACAGGGAGGCCAGTAAACAGAAAACAGAACAGCTCAATGTGCGTGAAGTTGTGATGATCTGTAGGCGTGTGTGTATTTGTTGCTGATTAAACATCCTCCTCCTGGGAAAAGAGCACTACTCTCTGCAGAACACCAACTGTAACTAGGGTTAATAACAACAAAAGGTGGGCAAATATTGAAACAGATCAAACTGTTGTGTTTCTCCTGGGGTAGGTCTTTTATTTCAATATTAAACTGCTATGTCTGTACTTCACAGCATACTTTAAATGTATTGTTAAAAACACCAACAGAATAATCTTGTATTCAAAGTAGTCCTTACTTAATGCACAAATAACTAAAAGAAAAAAAAACTACAAGTTTGCAGAGATGGAGAGTACCATAAATACACAAAGTTCTCAAACTGTGTCAAACCACAAATATTTTTCACTCAGCTTGTTTTCTTTTCAGCTTAGGATGCTAAAGATCCATCTCATATTTGTCTTCACCTTGTTAAAGATCTCTGCAGTCTTGATCACAAGGCTTTTAATGTGAATCTACATCCACAAAAAGACTAAACTAAACTTTGCCTAAATTTCAAAAAACATACTTAGAACACTCAGAAATCTGCCACAAACCATCATGCCAGTCGTATTACTGGTCTCTCTTTCATCCCAGCCATATAAAACATAAATAGAAGCATATTTAAGAGGTAAGATTAGCTAAACTCATTACACTGAACAGTTTTAGCATTTGCCAGGCCATAGGGTAAAGGTTAGGTGCTCTTGTGAAATCAATTAAATATTAAACCTTTTGGCATACATGCAAAATGCAATGTGTGGTGCAAAACAGCCAGTAGACATCACCCACATGGTGAAACATGGTGCTGGCATGATTATGCTCTGGGGGTGTTTTCTATCAGAGTTGATGTGAAGAATGAATGGAGGAAAACACTGAGTAATCCGGGAAAAAAAACCTACAAAAAGACTTGGGCTGGAGGTTTACCTTTCAGGAGGGCAACAATCCTAAACATACAGCCAGCAATGCAATGATTAAGAACAAAGTAGTAGACAAGCACGTTTAGAGTACAGACCTAAATCTAATGGAGAATCTGTGGTAAGACAGGAATACTGCAGTTCACTGAAGCTTTCCTTACAACCTGACCGAGCTTGAGCTGTTTTGCACAGAAGAATGGGCAAGAATTTCAGTCTCTACGTGTGCAGCCGCGGTAGAGATATGCCAAATAGGATTTGCAGCTGTTATAAAAATGGATGGCACTTTTCAGAAAACAATGCATAATTTTCATACTTCACTATTGTGCCCTCTGTGTTGTTCTATTAAAAAAATCCAACTGAAATACATTAGTTTGTGTTTGGAGTGACAAGAAAGAAAAAATGTTCAAGTTCTATGAATACCTTTGCAAGGTACTATGTATTAGTGCCCACCCCCAATGTATTAGTGCATCTGCTCCAGATCTTGTGAACACATAAAATGACAACCATTTTAATTAGGGCTAATACTCATCATTGTTCCTCCTGACTCGATATAACCAAATTTAAAGAGTATGTTACCTGATATATAATGAAAGGAAAGCACTTCAACATTCAGAATAACCCAGCGCAAACTCTTAAGGTACAAATACCTATAATTTGTAAAAAGAAAACATTGTTTTTTGCATGACTGTGTGATACCCAAGTAAAATTGTTCAAAGTTTAGGAATTTAGCACCTTGAACGTCCATTATTATTCTTCTATGCTGCTTCAGCTACCAAAAGAGCTAAATAAATCCAGCAAACACACCAGAAGTTAACCTTATAGCAGTAAAAGGGTCATATAAAACTTAAAGTAAACCTTTGTGAGGCATGGCAATAAAAGAAAATCAAGCAATAAAGAAATACAAAATGTAAAATGTCTGAATATGAACTCATGCTCAGCATAAAGTGATTAAACTGTTGAACACACAGTGATTCAAACCCTGACAGTCATTATTGCAGGATGCCTCTCCCATGAGCAAAGCCTGTGGTATTGCCATTTCATTCTTGCAACTATTGCAATAAATAATCTTTATGAAAGCAAGTCTTCATTTGGGAAATAGTATTATGCTGCAAATGGCATCCAACACACCTATAAAGTCTGAATACACCACCTTTCCACAGACTGTCACACACATATATTGTGCATACGACCACCTTTAAAGCTGTATCACGTTGAAAGCTTCTTATTCAAACAGGTTTTCCAAGCCTTCCATTTAAAATAATTTTTTTCAAGTGAAGCATTTCTACTCATGGTGCCTCTAAAGCGTTACACCCAACATCATGTCAACACTGAAAAAGAAAATGCTGATGGCTTAGAGATTCCATGCCACGCAATTGTGCAATATCAAAATATCACATATTTCATGAAGTCTGTCTCATAAAGTGCCATCTGTTAGGTGTCACCATGTGACTTTATCTGATGAAATAGGTTTAAACCATTATTATGAGCCCTAGATATGACGGTTATGGCTTAAAGCTTGACACACTGTATCTAGGTTTGAGACTCTTATTTTGAGATAAGTGAGTTCCCCTGTTGTGTTAATAAAGTCGACCAATCAAGACTTCTTTTCATGCAGGCTGACGACCTTTGCCTCTTTTAAATTCACATAGGTGTTTAAAAAAGACAGATGTCATGATTTTTTCCATTTAAAGTTGATAATTCAACAACATTTTGGTATGACCACAATACCAGAAATAAATGCTTAATTTAAAATACTTTACATATTGTCACCAACAATAGAAAAATGGTCTCATATTTGACCCATTTTTTTTCAATGGTCAGAATAAATGTCGGTTAATTGACTAGTAACGGTCCTTTTTTATTCGTGAGAACAACATTCCTGTTTAATCATTCATCTAAAGCAATCATGACAACATATGTGGGCTTTTATGTCCAGGACCAACTAATCTGGATTCATGTGGAGATAGGATATTGTACAACATCTAAAATTTTGATAACCCCAGATTAGAATGAAACGTTTTTTTAAAATACATTCTTGAGATGCAAAAGATTTCCCACAATTCACTCTCTCTTTCTTACTTTTCCAAACCTGGAAAGATACCAAATCATTTTTCCATAATTTTCCAGCTCCAGTATTATTTGTGTCTTCACATGTGGCGATTAGGTTAGAGTGGATGAAGCTTTTTTGTAGGCCACTCACTGTTTTCACATTTTAGCTGGCAAATAATAGTCAAATATTTGTAATTAACCATTAAACGGTGCTCACATTTCTGCTACTAATATACTATTAGCCTATAGGTGTATCCTGAATGTGCAAAACCTTTATAAATAAAAAGGGCATCAACAGCTTTTACATCCATAGACCCTTGTGCCTTCTCCTTCTGCTTGCTAAGAGAGGAGCTTCAATGCGTATCAAATCGTTGGCGATCAGCCATCAGTAAGTTCATGAAAACACAACACTTTCCATGCCGAGTAGAGTGAGGCAGAGTGGAACAGAGCCGTGCAGAGCTGTAACACTCACTGCAAAGGTGGAAAATTATTCATGTTTGTATTTTTACGACTGACTGACTGGTTTCCATGTTTGTTTACCACTTGTAAAAACCATATTCTGCTTGTATCAGCTCGCAGAGTTACACAACATCCCAGTAGAGTTGCAGGCATGCAGTCTTAGAATACATACAAACCGAGAGTAGTATAAACAAATTTTTACAGAACAACGTCTTTCATTCTGGCTGCAGAGTGATGTGGTGCTTTGTTTTCCAAACCTAATCCAAACCCCCTGGTGTTAAGCGAAATGATTTTGTTGGTAATGCTGTACTTCAGGTGCAGCTAACTGGTAGACTAAGCTCTTTAAAAGTCTGTCTGCCTGGCAATCACTCTCTGCTGCAGATATGCTAAGGTTGACATATTAGTCATAATATCCAACGCTGTGTCCTCACATATGCCTGCGTACAGAACACATGTAAAACCCATGGAGGGAAAACCTTGATTAAATGCTAGCAAAAAAAAACCCAGACAGAGGTAATCAGAAGTCATCCGATGAGATTACTACATCCCTGTTATAACGATTTTCGGAATAGGAAAACAAGCTAAACTGACAATGGTGTGTTGTTTAAAATCCAACAATATCTAGTGAGTTTGATTTTACAGAAAAACATAAGTTACACAAAACGATTACATGTGGTCAAGATGAGTCTGTAAATATCCAACCCTTGCTTAGACGATGTAATCTGGTTGCAGATTGTTCAGTGTTCAAGGCGTAAGAATATCTTCAGCCACTGCAATATTCTAATCAGCAAAAAAGATGAGACCATGTATTTTAATGTAATTCTCACAATAAGTGTCGTCATCAAGTGATTATTTACCGTCTGTATCTTATCTCAAAGCTTAAAAAGATCAAAAACCTCAAGTTAAATCGAGGGTAAATTTGTATGAAAAGTTCAGTAAAGTAAAGTTCAGAATACGGATGAATTGTGAAAAGTAGAGCTGCACAATTCCCTGCATCTCAGGAAATTATGCAATTGTAATACTAATGCTGAATATTGCTATGACAATATAGATCATGATTAACCCCTTGTTTCCTGACCCTCTTCCCTGATCACAATGTCCTCACCATTCTGTATAAGCTTAAGTATCTCAGCCACTAAAATTATACATCAAGTATGAGCATCAAGGCCAGTAAAAGTCCTTTCAACAGCCAAGATGGTGTGCAGGATATATCAGAACTTTAGATATAATAACCTAAAAAATACTGCAACTAAAAAAGTATATTGTGATTGCAATAACTGAGATACTGATATTGAAATGACAAATGCGATGCAATATATTGTACAGAGCTAGTGAAATGTGTGGATGACATTCACTCAGTCATTTTTTGTGTGAGTCTGCATATTGTATGACCTGTGCTGGCGGTGTTGAGAGGATGTCTTAATTTGAAATCTTAACATTTTTGAAAGAAAAGAAATGACCAAAAACATAGTTGCAAGGCTCTAAAACCTTGCAGATCCCGATCATTCCCTGGATGGTGGCAAAATTAAATGGAAAATTAACATTTTACTAATGTTGCCTTTTACTTGATGTCATATTGCAACTGTACAGGGGGAATTAATGAAAATGAAGTGGGCAACCAATGGCATTAGGAGAGTCTTGCAAAGGGCAAGCACAAACGTTAAGTTTGAGTCAAAGCCCTGAGACAGCAGGAAGATTTACACGCTGTGGCAGGACTAGAACCACTAACTGTTGTTGCGTTGCAGGGTACAACCCTGACCGTCTCCAGACCTACATTTTTCAATTTCCATATCCAACTCTCTCATTCTCTCTTTCATTAAATATTCACTGTTGTCCCATTAAACATTCACGGCGCAGCACAGCCACGTTTATCTGCCCCTCGCCAATAAGCCAGCAGCGAGAGAGCGGACCAAAAGGCTGAAAACTAAAAAACACACACAAACGCCATGCTCGTCTGGGCGGCCTGCGATTCTGCAGCTTGGAGGGAAAAAGAAGAGGGCAGGAGATTACTCGATAAAGGGAGGAGAAAAAGACAAAACGGAGAGGAAGAAAGAAGGAGTGAAAGCTGAGGATAAAACAAGAAACATGAAGGGAAACAGCTTCAGGAATGGAAGTAAAAACAAAAAAAAAAAAAAAGATTCATGGGGGACCAATCTTAAACTCTTGCCCATGTGCAGTAAGAGGAAAGCAGCCTCTACTTCAATAATTCAGCAGTAGGATGAGTGCCGCCAGCCTATCCCGTTTTCTTATCTTCCTATCAGAAGGCCTCATCTAAAAACAACCTTGCAACTTGAAACAATAGGTGGTGCAGATTTATACTTTAAACATGAATACAACACCGATTGTTAAGAGTTTCCTTCAGGTTGTAAAGCTTGCCTACACTGAAAAGTTTGATTTGACAGCAAAGATCAGCCACTTAATACACCATGTAGGAGCAGCTTTGCATGCATTTCCTTCAGTTTTTGTGCAGTCTACGCCATAAATACTGGTGACCTACATATAATTCTGCACCTGAATGCATCATGGGTCAAAAAGGATAGAGTGGTGAGGGTGCTGAATTGTTAACATGTTGCGGTTAGTGATAGATGGTTGTTTCAGTGTCATTTCTGGTTAAAGCTGGAGTCGTGTTTTCTGAGATTTTGATGACATGTTTTACTCAAAAAGAGGGACCTCAGATGAACCATGTGACCTATTAACTCAGAACTCCGTCAAACAGGCAGTACATGGTATGCTAAATTTGAGCAGTTTTAGCAGTTATTTGTCCCATACATACTGGACAGAGGGGAACATATCATCCACCATGATGCAATTCCAGCTCTTCAAACCTGGTTCAGTGTTTAGTGGCTTCACCGGTGTGTTAATCAGAGCACCCCTCCTATGCTCGTACCTGTAGCAGCACGTCTCCAGTCTACAGGATTCTTTTTTTTAAACCAGTTTTTTTGCCCAGAGGTCTAATGAATCTCAGTCACAGTTTACGCAGCGGAAAACAAACTGGACTGATTCTGATGAGAAGATGAAACAAAAAGTTGTGCATTTTCCCACCATCATGGTGCTGATGAAAGCAACTATGACAAATTGATTACTTAATATCTAATGTGACAAACTACAGCTGAGTTATTGATGGATAATCTCAGGAAATATGGAGCCTGTAAACAAGTTACAGTTCTCTCAGGGTTATGTCAAGATGCCGTTCCTTTGACAAGAAAAAGCTGAAAAGAAACTGCTTGATTGCCACATTCTGAACCAATAATGTTATAAGAATTGTTTTAATTTCTTGTTTTCTTTGAACTTTAGCAAGATAGTACTACACCATTCCATTTTGATATATTTTATAAACATGGCTGTATTTTTAAAAATACATTTTTATGGCTCTGTTCAGGCTTTTTTGTCTCAGGTACCAATCAGAGTCATTTAAGAACAGGTGGATCCCAAGTCCCAATCCATACTGCACATTTGTTTGTATAAACTGTATATAGAGACAGCCTTTTTTACTCACAAATCTTTTTCAAAACTTTTTCTGTGTCAAGTCAGTTAGGATTTGTAGACTTAATTCACAACATATAGGTTAACTGGAGGCACATCTGTGGATCTATTCTGGGGAACATCACACCGTTTAGTTGTGTGACAGAAGGGAAAATTAAAAGAAAACAGCCAAGATATCAGGAGGAGAATTGTGGATCTCCACAAGTCTAATTCATCCTGGTTACAATTTCAAACAGTCATTTTCATTTTTCCAACCACCACAGCGTTAAGTATGGTGACAGGTTCTGTATGTCACAGATAAATGGGTTTTGGCGTGAAATGTGTGTATCAACCTCAGAAGTAAAGGAAACAACCTTGTGAGGATGCTGGCTGGAGCTTGTCTTTACCAACAGTGAAACGAGTCCTTTACAGACATCGGCTGAAAGGCCCCCAGAAATGAAGAAGCGGTTATGTTAACAGCAATATAAAAAGTCTGATTACAGCTTCTAAATGCGCGCAGAGACAAAGACCTTCATTTTAGGAGACATGTCCTGTGGTCTGATGAAACAAAAATTGTGTAAAAAGTGTTTGGCCATAATGACAATCATCACATTCCGAGAAAAAAGCTGGACGCTTGCAAGTCTCAAAACACAATCCCAGTGGTGAAGTAAAAGGGTGGCAGCATCATGTTATGATGGTGTTTTTCTGCAGGAGGACCTGGTGCAATTTATAAAATAAATGGTAACATGAGGAAAGAGAATTGTACGGACATTTTGAAGCGACGTCTTAAGTAATCCGGCATGTTAAAGCTTGGTCACAAATGGGTTGTTCAAATGGACATTGACCTCAAGCATACCACCAAGTTAGTTACAAAGAGGCTTAAGGACACCAAAATCAAATTTTGAAGTGACCATCCCAAAGCTCATTATCTCATAGAAAATATGTGGGTTGAGCTTAAAAAGTGTGTACAAGCACTGAGGCCTTCTAACCTAAAATTAGCGCTTTGCTTTGAATGTCATAATTTTTAAAGACTAGCGTTTCAGCTGCTCTCTGTGCACCAACAGCTGTCTGAGATCACAGCGGGTCACATGACACAAACAGGACGATGCAGCATCAATGTAGTTCCTGTTTCACTGTAAATCTAATTTTTAAAAAAGGAGGACAAAATAACATTTGTTGCCGATATTATTTCACAAGCTGTGCAGCTAAAAATAGGCGGTTAATTTTAAAAGCTTGCAAAAACTGCAAGAACGCGGTTGCTGCCAAAAATTACAGACAGTACAACAAAAGATATGTTTAGCAAGTCACTTATAAATTAAACTTTTAAAATGTCTTGATTGGGACCCCTATCCTACACCACAGATCAAGTCAGTACATTCATAGTTATGTAAAAAAAAAAAAAAAAAAAAAAGGAGATTAAGATTAAGATGAGTGCTAAACATGAAACTGGCATGTACAAAGAAATTTGACCTCTAACCTTGGTATACTTCTTTTCAACACTTTTTCAAAAAAAAATCAGAGTTCGACAAAAAGACGGGGTGAGCAGACCATAATCTTTTGTTTTGAGATATTTTTAATAAAAGTAAGCGGAAGACATCAACAGCTAAAGTAACAAGCACCTCTGTTCCTTGCTCCTTCATAGAATTTCTATTAGTGTCACAGTTGCCTTATCATTTTTTTTAAGATGATGCTGGAGTCATGACTGCATAGCTTGTGAAATATAACTTTTTTTTACTTAATATTCAGTTTAGCTGCAAGCTGCAGGAGCTTTTGTATGCCTTCTGTTTGCAACTGTAACACACACACACGGATTATTTGGTTTCAGATCCAAGCAGAAATGTATTAGATATGGGGTGCATTTTCATAAAAGGTTCAGCAATTAACAAATGTCAGTCATCTGAGACTTTCATTTAAAAAAAAAAAAAAATCAGAACATTAGAAATATACTTGTAATAAAAAATTTATTCAGCATTTTCCTCCACAGATATACAGGTTAAAAACGCACAGGTGTTTGACACCCGGCAGAGGTGCTGTGGGTATCTCCTGCTGTGAGGTTTCAGTGTGAATACGTCCTTACAACTTGGCACGGTGAGACTAAAGCTGACTGGTGGTAAAATCCTGGAACCATAAAGTGAAGCAACAGTTGGCATGGACAGGTTTCTGAAAAAATACTTAAAAAATTTAAATCCCACCAATCAGCACCGTACAATCCAATCAGAAACACACTGCATATTGTTTATTACCGCAGCGACTGCACACATGCTTGTGACGCCACATGACCCAGCCATAGGCAGCGACCTCATCCTCATCGTGCCCTCCCTGAGCCGCAGAGAATGAGGCTTTAATCCCGCCTACGCACACAAAACCCTCTTAAACACAGACTGCCTCCTGAAGTTGCCCAGACATCAAGCTACCAGAGCTGATATAAAGTACGTTCATTGTTTGTAAACAGTGACAAGGAGCTCATGAGCAGGAAGCGTGTGTCTTTATTTACAACAGACGAGATGGTGAACCTTCTGCAATGTTGCTAGTATGAAGGTGCTGACGTATTTTGTTCTGATATATGGTAAAAAACACAATAATGTGGTATGACCATATTTTTTGATGATGGTTGTGTTGCACTTTTTAAACCAATTGTTCCATTTTTGGATCAAACTCTAAAACATTTTATCTATTCACTGAATTGATGAGGAAGGATGTAACAAGATTAGTCTGATTCATCTTGAATAGAGGCAGTGATTCATGTCTTAATGAATCATTTGTCCATCTGACTGCTGTGGCATTTTCCCCTTGCAGAGTATGGCTAACTCAGCTAAGGTAGTAGACATTTTGCTCCCTGTAGGAGTACTCCTTTCCTGATAATCATAACAATGCCATGTGTGACTCCCGAAAATCCACCTTAAGCCTTTAACATGCTTCTCAGCGTCCGCGAACACGAGCCGCTTGGACCTCACAGACAAGCAAGCGTCTTTATTCCGGCAGTTTTTGGCATGTGCTTTGATGCGTATTTATTGAGTTTAGTGAAAAAAAAACAAAAAAACTTTAAAGCATAAATTGGGGATTAATCTTGTAATTCTTCAATTCTCTTTTGGATTAAAAAAAATACGACCTCCCTCAAAAGGACATGCAGCACATTTTTCTGTTTTCTACATTACAGTCTTTAGAAGGTAAAATCAGAATCAGGACAACAGACCTCAAAAAAAAAACAGAAATCAGTACACACCAGGAATGCCTGATTGGTGGTTCTAATGATATTCATGTCACAGGCATTACTAAAGAGTGAATGTTGGTGGAAGGAAAACAAACAACGACCTCTTCATGATGTGAGAAAAAAACCAAACAAAAAAAAAACCGTGGTATACAGGAAAAAAAATTGTCATATGTTATGTTTTTTAGGAGCTTCATGACCACAAAAAAACTGACACACACAGCCACAAAGTGATGAGATTCTCTGCCTGACAGCCTTTGGGACGAAGAGCTTCATCTCCATCGTTGCTGGGTTACAAGCTCCAGAAAAGTGCCACCACATCCCTCACAAACATGCAGACACCATCAAATGGGCTGGAGAAATGGGATTTTAAGATCTTTGCTCAAATCAATCAACTGCTTACAGAGACACAAGGATAGAGGGACTGGAGAAAAATGCTTTAAAAGGGAAAAGAGAATTGCATGGGCGTGGAGAGCCTGCCTCCCCTGAGACAAGGGCAGCCCAATCAGTCCAGAACTGGCCCTAATCTTCACATCATCACTCAACCCGTTAGTCTGATGTTTACTGGGCCAGACATGCTTCAAACGCACGCACACAGTCTGCAGCACGAACACACAAACTTCAAGACATGAGGAGCAGCAGAGAAATACATGTGCAAACACAAACGCATATGGTGACCAGAACAACCGACGGATTAAATATGCTTGGATTCAGCTACATGGCAGATGAGACGCTATGACACACGCACAGCTTAACAGGCAGACGGCGACAACAAATCTGCCGCAAATACCAAAACACAGGAAGTAGTATTTGAATATGTGTTTCTCTGCTGCTGCTGCTGGTGAAAACACACACACACACACACATACAGTCTGAGCTGTATGTCAAACCCCCTGGCGTAACAAGTGTTAAGAAACAAAGTAGCATCACGACCAAGTCCAAGAGAAACTGAAAAGCTACATTGCGGTATTCACACCAGCAGCCTTTCTGTGGCTGCACTACTGCCTGTGCAAACTTGTAACATGGGGTTCGTATCGCTACGATCCAAGAAGAAACAGAACTTTAATATAAATCTACCAATCAAAGCAGATCAAAGGAAAACTGGACGATTCTTGAGACCATTCACATGCAAGTGATGCCTGCACCGCGGGCTAAGACTAATGTGTCAACCAAACTGCTAACGTTGATGTTGGCATGATGTTTTGCACACACACACAACACACCACGCTGCTGGTGTAAAACCAGCCTTGTGGTTAAATACAAAGGTGTTAGCATCAAGAAAGTTGCTGGCAGGGTTGTGGCTCTTCATTCTGACATTTCTAAATGCTATTTAATTTAAAGTGGAACTAAACCCAATGTACAAGCATAACCCCACCCCCAGACAAAATTAGAAAAATACCATCCAACTGGGCAGTGCCAAGAAACACTAAGGGGCCAAGAGTGGGATGAGCAGAGGGGGTCAAGTGGGTGTGTGGTAAGGAGAACGAGGTAAAGTGGCAGCTAGCTTAATCTGACATATTGAAACATGGAGAGTGTGCAGAGCAATGCTGGTCGTTTCATCATGGATCGGTCTTTTGAAGGTGGAGGATTTTTCACCCCCCTTGTCAAGGGAGGCTTTATGGAGCCTAGCAGGCCTGAGCCTTAGCGAGCCACTGTCTCAAGTCGCTGACTTACTGATGCCCGAAGCCGCCGCTGCCGAGGTGGAGGACAGGATGGGTCCAGTTTCTGAGCGGTAAAGTGATGTTAGCAGCATCATTGCTAACATGGGCTGACGTTCAAAGCAGTAACAAACTTTCAGAAAGTTTACATTTACATGTAATTTAAGTAAAGCATATGATAGAAGGTACAAAGCATAAAACCCTATGATCAATGCTCGCAACTCCAGCTCTTGACTCGCTACGGGGGCGTGACTGAGTGAGATGGTTTTATACCCGAACACGGGGCTGTGACGCAGACATATACCAAGCTGTATCGTTTGAACAAATAGCAAAACTAAACTGCAGTAACCACCGTTCAACCCAAAGACAGCAGCACTAACACGGTTTTAGGAGAAATATTGCAGACTTAAACAACATACAGGAAAATGCAAAAAACATGCACAGTAACAAAGATAGCACCCTAAAGCCCAATTTATAGTTTTTCTGCAAAAAGAAGTTGATTTGGGGTTTAGTTCCACTTAACTAAAGACTACATGCAAGCCTGTTGCAACACAACAGGCTGCTCATCTCTCAGAAGCGGTAACACAGAAGACAACTAAAATAAATTACGGAGTAAGACAAAACAATCTGAGAAGGTTGAACTCTGCCAAACAATGAAATTAGACCACAAAAATCAGCATTTCAATAATATTGTTCATGTATTGTGTGAAAACACATAGATTGTAACCAAATTGGGCTAGAAGGATTGTACATCAGTTTTTAAAAAGGTCACTGCCCTGATATGTAATTATTACCCAGAGAAAAATATGCGTACTGTTGCCAGAAGGTGGCGGTATAGACTATGATGCTTATAGCTCTAATTTTTGTTCATGAAAAGTTTATTATAACTAGAAGTAAATGCTAAGTTCAAGTTGTTTTGGAAGTCAGAGCCCAGATCTGGGAATGACATCAGACCCGTTGAGCCCGTCGTTGTTGCACACCATAAAACCTGCGTGACTACTACTATTAGAAGTACAAGCCGACAAAGTATTCCTCTGCGTTCAATGTGTTTGTGACATTAAACATACTTAAAACAGAAATATATTGTACCACTGTATTTGCTTGTCACTGGTTTAATGTGAAACTGCTGGAACATATTCAAAGCTCAACATGCACAGCAGCCATATTGAATCTGAACTCCGAATTGGTTCAGATTTGGGGGGGGGGGGGCCAGTTTATAGCTGTTCTGGTACCTCAGTTTGCCTCGAAGATCACAGAATTTTTATCTTTGCCAAATCAGATGCAATTCAGAAAGTTTTCCTACACCCGTACATGCATCTCAATTTTGTTTTCCCATACTGCCTTAATTTTCTGTTGAATTCAAAACTCATACCTCAACCAAAGATTCAGAATCAATCAAAATGGCAATAGAACAGTAAGATTTCTAAGAAAACTGAATATTTGTATTGGCTAGAAAATGCTTGATTAGTGCATTTCTTCCAAAACTGCAAACAGCTACAATCTGTTTGATTCAAAACTACTACCCCTATCAAGGAACCTGCCACATTTTCTTCTTACAGCCCTTATAAAAAACCCCCACAAACTTTAATTTGGGCAGGATCAGCAGGAATTCCCCCCCCCAAAAAAAAGCACAAATCAGTAACAACCAGGAAAACCCTTACAAGTGCCTCTTCAACCTTTTCTGCCTATAACTTAAGTAATTTGCAGACCTTTTACACATGTAATCTACTTGAACGAAATGTGAAGGGCAAGACAAACCTCAATGAGCAAAATTTTTTTTTAAAAATGAGGGAGATAGTTTTGGCCATTAGGAAACTCCTGAAAGTTGGTGAAAACTGAGATATTTACTCGTTGCCCTGTGAAAAATAAGATGATAGAAGAGAGAAAACTTAGTAAATGCCCTTGGTAAAGCAGGAAGTCCGTCTCTATACAAGCCTCGTCTTAAACATTTCCTGTCATCAGCAGATTTCATAACAATCCACAAGTTGCAATAGCAGTAGTTGAGGATATTTAAAGCTCAAGCTTGAGACCAACCATAACAAACCAAAAATGGTTGCAGACAAGAGCCAAAGTCCACTGAATCCTACAGTGAGGAATTAAAGCACAGCAGCTCTGCCGTGCCAAGTGGCCTCCAGCTTTTCAGGAATCCCACTCTCAAACATTAAGGACCGGAGGCCTGGCTCACTGCTCTCCAGGAAACAAACCGACTCCACTGTGCTGCCCTAAAGTTAGCAGCCCTTCGGTGCGCAAAAACCTCACACTGCTTGTACTTACCTCTGGCTGACAGCTTTTTGGTGTTGATGATTTTAGCAGCATACTCCTGTCCGGTGGACTTCTTGACGCATCTGCGGACGACAGAGAAGGCCCCCCTGGAGATGGAGAGATTGACAGAACAGTGAAAACCACTTCAAACAAGTGATGAAGTTACACGCACTGAAGCCATGCATGATTCACATTCAGCTAAAGAGGTGCAGCATTCACATTTAATAGTCTGATATACTGGGTTTCGAAATAGGGTCTTGTGTGTAAGTGCATAACAGGGAAAGCAGACGGAAATGTGACAGGGGTTGCAGGGAAATTCAATTCAATTCAAAAATACTTTATTCATCCCCAAGGGAAATTAAATGTTGTTGTAGCTCATATTATGGAGGTTTCTTCAAAGGGCCGTTGTAGATGCTGATGGCTGTGGGCAGGAAGGATCTCCTGTAGTGGTCTGTCTTACAGCAGATCTCAAGAAGCCTCTGACTTAAGACACTGTTGTTGTAGGACAGTCTCCTGAAGAGGATGCTCAGGTTTCTCCATAATGTTCTTCCTCTTATGAAGAATCCTCCTTTGTACAATGATCTCCAGAAGGTCTAGAGGAGTCTCCAGAACAGAGGAAGTCTTCTTTATTAGCTTGTTGAGCTTGTAAAAGGTAGGATTAACAATCATCCATGTAGTCTGGCCGCATTTTTTTGCACCGACGCGTTCTTCAGAGTCACGCTGTGGTCTGCGCTGGTAGGTGGAGCAGCTTTATTAGCCCCCAAGCAGAGATAAGATGTTACAAAGTGGCTTTGTAGCCTGCACATACGCTGCAACTAAATTGCGCTTTCATGTTCTAAGCATGGCAGTTTGCAAACACCACAATTTTACAGCAGCAAACAAAAGAGAATAAATATAATTCTTGGTTCCTGTTATTTTTACGCTATGCCGCCTGCATGGAAACAGAGCTGAGCAGGACCAGCGGAAATACCACAAGACAACGGGCAAATGTAAACTGAGTGTCGAGGCGTGTTACCTGCAGATAAATCACCACGCAAGGTGTTCCTCACCTTTAAAAAGAGCCACAATGGCGCCATGCACCTTTAAAAACGCACACTCTCGGGAATAAACACAAGCCTCTGCGGCGCTTACAGGAGCCCGCTGACAGCTTATTGTTGCACAGCAGATCGCCTGCAGCCTTCCCCGGTTTTATTTTTTGACAGACCCATTCTAGCCCTGTCAACACTAGAAGTAAGCACACACAATGGCAGAGACAGCAGCACAGAGGAAAACGTGCAGACACACAGGCGGAGTGAATGCAACAAGAGAAGCAGCAGCAGTGTTGTTGAAGGACGCTTACTTTCCGAGTTCCTCGTACAGCTGATACTCGTCTGTGAACCTGGTCGACGTTACAAGTGTGGCCATGTTGACTGAAGTGAAGGCTCAGAGAGGGGAAGAGAGGCTTGATCTCGGAGAGAGGAGCATGGAGTGGGAGGGGAGGGGAGGAAGCAGGCACACAGGGAGCTGTAGTAACACAGATCCTCTATTAACAAGAGGAGTCACTCTGGAGAGAAATCAATATTGGCTGTAGAAAAAATACATTCATTTAAAATAATTTTACCGAACTGCCTCAACCATTTTCTTGACCAAAACTCGACCAAGAATGTTTTATTTGTCAAGTTGTTAAATTCAAACCAAATTCAAACCAGTTGTTAAATTTCAAACCGAAGCAAACCAGTATTGTCCCTACACATGCAGTGCCTTGCCTTAGCTGTATGTTCAGGGCAGTAATGTCCTAATGGAAAGTGAACCTTTGCACAGGTCTTACGTCTTTTGTGGCCACTAACAGGTTTCCATCCACAACTGCCCTGCTTTTACCACCCTAAGCCTTCCCATTAACTCTGACTAGCATCTATGTCCCGTTAAAAGAAACACATCCCCGCAGCATTATGATGTCACCATGGTATCGATTTAGGGTGATGTGCAGTGCCAAATGGACTGTTCTAGGTAAAAACACTTACCAGAGCATCTTCTTCCACGTTTGCTGTGACCCCTACACAAAACACTGCAAAATGGCTTTGTTTTTGTCCCTCTAAAATAAAGGTCCGATTTGTCAAGTAATTGATTTTCACATGAGCTGTAAGGCTCAGCAGATAAACCATGGGCCGCTTATCTGCTTCTCTGATTAATGCTCTCTTTGCCCAACCTGTCAGTTTAGGTGGACAGGCATTTCTTAGTATTTTTGCAGTTGTTTCAAACTCTTTTACCATTCAGATAATGAATTGAACGGAACTCCTTGAGATGTACAAAAGTTGGGATATTGTTTTATAACCTACCCCCACTTTTAACAACAATGAAGCTTAATTTAGAGGTATTATAGAAAAAGGGTCAGAATGCAGTCACATGCCTCTCTTTGCAGATTTAGATTTGCAAAACATATTATTTTCCCATTTCCTATTTTCCTATTATTTATTCTATCACATAAAATCACAATAAAATACACTGAAGTTTGCAGTGATAACGTCACAAAATGTGGAGAGTGTGCAAGAATACTTTTGCAAGACAACTTACCAGAAAACTGAGCAAAGAACAAGTTTTAAGTTTTATGTTTAGACACTTTGTCACATGCTGTTTGTAGCTAAGCCATTTCTTTATGAGAAACAGTTTGACACATGGAAAATGGCTTTTTAATACTAACATTGTAACTCTTAAAGAGGTATTACCTAAAAAAACGTGCTATACATGAGATGTTAAACTAAAAGATAATCCATCTTTCAGGGTCTGTGTTGCGTGTTTCCTGTTTTTCCTCTATTGTTTAACAACATAATATTCATACTGTTGTGCACTGAAGATTGTTCATTTTAGGTAAAACACTCTTTTATTTTGACCACAACTTGTATGCTTTTCTCATTTTTAAGTCCTAACCCAAGAGAACTAAAGATCAAGACCACATTAAAATTATTCTTTTCTTTTTGGAAGCAAAGCATGAAATTATTATAGGGATTAAATTGTTTTGCACATTATCGTATAAGCTTACCAATAATAAGCTTACCAATAATTTGTCTTTTTGCCTTGTTCGTCTAATAAGTAAATATATTTATTTTTTGTGCTACAGCCTACATTTTACATTAATTTAGAGATGGATCTGAGAAAAAAATCTAAATACGGGGATGCTAAGAAAAGCTTTAGGGGTGCTAAAACATCCCCAAAAGGGTCTAAATTTGCCATTGTCCATAATGAGCCAAAAAATATAAAAAAATTTGAAATATTTTGGTGAACAAAATTCTTCATAAAAATGTACTCAGACACAATCACTAAGTTGGCAATGCTGCAGGGGGTCTGGAATCCACAAGCATGTTCTCCTGAGATCTGCAGAAATTTAACTAAAATAAAAAATGATAATGGCAAAGCATGTTTTTGCTATTAATGTTAAACCAAACTTAATAGATAAAAAATTATATTTTTGCTGGTTGTGTCCTTGTGCAGCAGTTTGATTGACTCGAAATGATTGTATACTAAACAAAATAAGTTATTTTGTAATTCAGACGCTGAAAAATTAAGCGTGCATGTGTAAAGTATAATTACATAAAGGTCACCTTTATCTTGTTATAAGAAGAAGAAGTAGTCTGAACAAGAGTTTAGGTCCAAAGAAAGTTAATTCAGTGTTAGTTTATGGAAAAGGTTTAGAATCTAAAACCACTTTAACAAGGTGTTTATTATTCCTGGCCGGTGGCAGGCCGGTGAAATGTGAGGACAAGGATCAATAAATGCTGCTGTACAACCTTGTCTTTCCTTTGCCTCTTTGAGCTCTTTGTCAGGAAGATCTCTCACTCTGCCAATTGAACTCAAACTGACTCAGTGTCAAAGCAGATCCTGATCCTTGTCACAATCATTGTCGTGAAACTGACCAGATAATATAAAGATGAGACATTTTCTTAGGTTTATTTATTCAAATTATCTCCATTGGGATAGGTCAGATGAGATTGTCAAGTGTAGTACCCCAATAGATCTGTAGTTGTTTTCTTGCAGACTTTAAGTCTTTTAACTTTTTAAATTTTTAAATTAA